>VXBC01010283.1:95469-173027 GCA_013399945.1 Ploceus nigricollis | reverse complement strand
CAACATTACTTTAGCATCAGATTCTAATTCATTACTCTCATGAAACATTAGCTTAACTGGGAGATTTCTTATAAAGGAAGATTTTATTTTTATCAGTTTCAAACCTTTAAGCTAGACTATATAATTCCATATTTCTCAACATGTCAAATATTAAGAATTAAATTCATTGGAAAAACATAAAGGGATATGTATTCCATGTTGAATTTTCAATAAGACCATAATGTAAGGAATTGTAAGAAAGAAAATCTGCAGAAGCAAGAATTCTATTGCTTTCCTTCCAGAAATGTGCTTGTTTAATTTACATGTTAAATTACTTCTCTGTATTTTTTTCTTATTTAAATTTAAAAATAAATTTTATCAAAGCAATTATCACTTAAACCTACCACTAAATTGTTCACTAAAACCTAGCTAGTCTTTAACTATACTGAACCAAATTTGCACCCATCTTTGAAAAGGACAGAAAGGAGGACCCTGGGAACTACTGACCCGTCAGCCTCACCTGTGTGTCCAGGAAGATCATGGAACAGATCATCTTAGAAGCTGTGCTATGGCAGACAGCCAGCACAGCTTCACCAAGGGAAAGTCCTGCCTGAACAATCCAGTGGTTTTCTATTATGGAGTGATTGCATCAGTGGACAGGGAAGAGTTACAGATCTACCTGTACTTATGTAAGGCCTTTGACACAGTCCCCACAACATCCTCCCCTGTGACCTGGAGAGACACAGATATGATAATAAGAAAATACAAGATTATAAGAAAGATGTGGACAAACATTTAGTAGGGCCTGTTGTGAAAGGAAAAGGCTTAATGGTTTTAAACTAAGAAGGCAGATTCAGACTAGTTATGAGTAAGATATTTTTTACGATGAGGGTGGTGAGACTCTGGAAGAGGTTTCCCAGCAACCCGATTTAGTTGAAGATGTCTGTGATCATTGCAGGAAGGTTGGACTAGATGACCTTTGAAAGGTCCCTTCCAACCGAAACGATGATTATAATTGAGGATTGACCAATATCAGTATTTGGATTTGTTCTGGGGTTTTTTTTCAGAAAAATATTATCTTCATAAGCTTCAAATGAAGTTGGTATTTAGTGTGCTGACTGCCTCTGCTGAAACCCAATAAAAGGCACAGATTCCCATGGTAGACTATTCCAGTGCGTAACAAAGTGAATAGCTGAAAAGAAGAGAAAAAGAAGACTAAAATAAAAAGAATGAAAAACATCTTCTTTCTAAAATGAAAGAAGAAAAAGCAGCTATCATGGGAAAATAAGAAGAATGTAAGACAATACAAAACAATCAACCCTCCAAGTGCTTCTAATATACAATTTTCTTGTAACACCTGGGGGCTTCCAACCAACCCTAGCCATCTCAACACCCACAAGATCCCCTGTTCCACTGAACATCTTGGCTTATGTTCTCCCTAACTGTCTGAAAACTGTATAATAATAACCATATAGATAGGGTTGGAGCTCTAACTGGGTGAACTGGATGAAAAGTGCAACGGGAATTAGAGAATACAACTGAGGGACTCTCATGACCTGTGGTTCCTCCCCTCTCTCTCTGACCACAACACACTGGAATTTTTCACTCTGAAAGAAGGACAGTGTACACTGTCTAATTCCAAAACCAAATTACTTTATCCTAAGATGCCACTGTGGTTACCAAGTAACAGTAATGTCATTCATCTGCCACATCACTCACATGCCTCATGAACACATGGAAAGTGATTAAGGTTATCAAAAATCTCACAGTACTCATGTATTAAAAAATACATATCAACATAGTACTCTGTTCTCCTCAAGAATGAATCAATATGTTTTGAGAAATCTTAGGCAGTATAATAAAAGAAAAAAACAGCTCATAAAAATATTTTTATACCAACAAAATATTTATATACCAACAAAACCAATAGACAGGTCAAAAAATCACCTAAGCACTCCTCAGGCAGTTACTTCCTGGAATATTGAGAATAACCAGGAAGGCAAAACAAACCTCCAAATTCAACAAGGTTTACTAGGAATGCTCAAGACGCTGTCTACATCTATAATGTATAATTCCAGGTGGAAACAAAGCTCTCAGTGTTAGGCTAACTTTGGAGTAAGTAAAACTAGAACTGTATCCACTGGAGGATAAGTCATGATTAAACAGTTGGAAGTTTCATCAGGTAAAGAATAGGAAGCTAAAGATTAGAAAAGAGAGAAAGTAAATGCTAACCTTGTCCAAGAAGCATTAAACTTTCAAAAGAAAGAATGGGTCTTTTGGACCAGGAAGAAGCAAGCAAGGAACATAAAGGCAAACCTGAGATGCCAAATGGTCTCATACTGGTCTGCATCAGACTAGATCAGACTAGACTAATCCCGGGTATGGTCCTTCAAGTTATTGAAATGTAGTCAAAATATGTTGAAGCCAACTAATTATCTGAATAGGAGAAAAACTAGTTCTAGATAGGTTAAGGAAAGAATTGGTGAATTAAGTTACTTCTAAAAAAACTGTTAGAAGTTTTTTAAAGTGGCCTTTTAGAGGACTAAAATGTAATACAGGTATCAGGAAAAACCCTGGAAATCAGAATACAAGAAGTCCTCTTTACTTTAGCTAAAACCATTTAAAAACCATAAACCATTTTCGCTAAACCATTTAAAATTACCATAAGATGTAAAACATCTCTTCTGACACAACTGTGAAGTTAGTGCTATAGAACATGTATGGAGATTAACCCTTCTAAATGTGGATGTGTACATTTATGTGCTCACAGTAATAATTTGTAATCTGTAAGAACTCAGCAGCTCTTTTGTGAACTCCAGCAGTCCTTATCCATTTCAGCTGTGGCTGTCTGAACCACAGTCGTCTTCTTGGTGTTCCTGTAATGAGAAAGGAATTTATTTTCCCATATCTGAGCTGAGATAACACATTTGTCATACAGAGCTGACTATTCACAGAAACTTTTCATTTGTAAATGTAGCCCACTCTGCTGTGGTCTTTTCAATTTTCTAAGCTGATTTTTGTAAACTTGTCAAATTGGAACTGCTTTCCGCTCTGCTAGTAAAACCACTCAATTTTTTAGTTCATCCTCTGCTGCTTCTTAGCATAAGTCTCTTTCTCTTAGGGTCTGTATGGCAGTTCCAATTAAACTGCACTACCCTAAATATTTTTTCCCACTCTTGAAATATGTTTTTGTTTTGTTTTTTTTATTTCCAGCAGAGTAGTTATGAAAATATTGAACAACAAGTAAAAACTTGCTTGATTCTATTTAAAAAGGAGAAGCAATAACAACAGCCAAGAAAATCTACTAGAGGGTTCTTTTAATAAATACATTAAAGTCTCTTTTATTTTTCTCCATTTTTAGCAACTAACATAACAAAAACTTTCAGACCATCAAACCAGTTTTCACAATCTGCCATAAATTTGCATTTCACAGAAATAATCCTGACAAGCACTAATAGATGAACGTCGTTGGTGCAATAATAAAACAATATAAGGCATATTTACACCATCCTTACATACAGAACACTGTACACACAAAAAAATCACAGATCCAGAACAAAGTATATTCAATCCCTTAGACATTTTACGTTTATAGGCTTGGTATCAAACAAGTAATTCTCCAAGCAACAGACAACCTCTTGTTCTTGTGTGATTTATTTGTAATATTGTGCTCATGCAAAATAGGTATTTGATTTATTGCATTAACATTGAGAGAATGTTGGGAATTAGTTCCAAAACCAGTTCAATTGAATTTTAAACCCTGTTTGTCTTCATTCTTAGCAAGTCTGAGTCATTTTTAATGGTGACATAAAATGAGGTGTTAACTGATGATTGAGATTTTTATTTGTTACGTTCCAAAATAATAATGAAGCTCAACTGACTGTGGTTTGAAAACCATCTTTCTTGACCATGCAATTTTTTTTCTTTGCTATTATGAAGTGGTTTAGATGAGACACCTTTTGCATTTTTAAAGTTTCTATCTTTTTATATATATATTTTTAAAGAAAAACATGTACTATCCAACATCCACTGTTCACAGAAAGAAATAAGCAGCAGGAGTAGCTCTGGTGGCAGAGTCGGCCAGGAGGAGAACATCAGTAAGAGGCAATGTAACAAACATCAAATGCCTCAGAGATACGTCAGGAAAGAGTTGATTACTATAACCCATATTTCTGTAAGAGTTCAGACTGCCAGGGACGTTTGCGCTCTGGAAAGTAATCTGGAATGTGGATTTTTTTAAAATCTTGAATACATTTTCTCATTTCTTCCTCAACACTCAGCTTCTCACACACCTTCTTTTTGGAAAGATTTGTTTCTCTGGACTTGCTAATGAGAGTTTGAAAGAGTTCACTGTTCCTGCGTTTGTCTGGTGCTGGCATCCACTGCACCGGGGCCTTCTTGGATGGACGATCCAGCGTCAGAGTACTTGGCTGGTGGGCAGTGGATGGCTGAGTGCTGGTGGCATTTTCTTGAGGGGTGCTCGCTTCTGAGTGGCTGTCACAGCTTGAGGTGGACAACTCGTTACAGGAAGTCCCACTTTCACTGCCCTTGTCCAAAACTTTGTCATGCTTCCTTTCTTCATGGTCTTGTTTGGGGGAAACAGTTCGCTGGGGCGGCCCTATAAAGGAGGAGAAAAAAAGTGTTTAAGCAAGCACTGCTTTACACATAAAACTGATCAGATGCCATTTAGAAAAACAGTTCAGAGTCTCAGCTGGCAAAAGTTGGTCTCATTTCCTTGTAGGCAACAAAACTATACCCAACTGGTACACAAATTGAAGGTCTGGTCCTCAAAATTCTCACTCCTAAAAATGTTTACAGCAAGAATAACTTCACTGCCTGCCTCAGAATCCAGGTAGCAAAGTGTGCACAATGCTCACAAATTAGCTGCACTGGAAATCCTTGCACACAAGTTTAAATGAACTAGTTTCCTATTACACTGCAAGAAGTTTATTGTGATAAATTAGATTTGGTTGTATAAGGGAAATACTACTGTACAATTTGCAAGCTCCTCACTTGAATAAAAATATTCCAAGGCCTTTGATTTTAATTTTTTTTGGAAGCTCTTAATTCACTTTCCCTGAACAGTCTACTGATACTGTGCTCTGCAGATGTCAAGTCTAGACAGAAAAAGAAGTATTAAACCTAGGATAACAGAGAGATCGCTCATTGCTGACAGAGTCTTTAGGGTTTTGGGTTTTTTTATCCTATAATGATTTCACTGCACTTCTTACTGTCAGTTGTTACCCAGACTTGATGCAAGCTCAGAATTCACCTGTACACCTCCTACTGCACAGGCTGGCAGGGAAAAGGAGGTTATGAAGTTATGGGT
This sequence comes from Ploceus nigricollis, assembly GCA_013399945.1. NCBI lineage: Eukaryota > Metazoa > Chordata > Aves > Passeriformes > Ploceidae > Ploceus > Ploceus nigricollis. The sequence goes on along the minus strand of VXBC01010283.1, from coordinate 167,719 downwards.
AAAGAGGCACTCTGCCATGGCACGGGGAGTGGCCCACCAGACTCTTGGCAGGCACTGCTCAGCAATTCAAATGCCTGAAAATCAGATCTAGGCTCTTATTCCCTCCATATATCATTTTTGCTTTGAAGTCTTATGCAGAATATGAATGTGAAAATTAAGTGGTAGCCACTAAATCTGTACAAGCATTTTCAGTTTTGAAGACTTATTCCAAAATTCCAGCTGTGAAGTGAAATGGTGCTACGCTGACATCATATAAACGTCACAATCTTAATCTAGGACACTATCTAAAAATGACAGAAATATCTATGGAGTTTAAGGAGTGTTGGACTGGACCAAAGGGAAATATTTCAAAGATGTTTAAGGATCTAAATGAAAACATAGAGTGGGGATTTAGTGGCAGCTGTGTGCTTGCTACAAATCCTAAAAGTGTCCAAACAGGTTGGGTATCTAAATATCTTATGAAAACTAGATTATCCCTACAGTTTATCCAGACACCACCAGCATCAGTTAACTGCCATTGCCAGTACCAAAACTCAGAGTATGACAATTCTGCCTTGGGTCACTGGGACAGAATTGCAAGATTTTTGATTCACTTAGCATTTTGTTGTTCAGAATTACAAATTAGAAATGCAATTACAATTACAAAAAGTGCAGAAGCAATATGAACACCCCAGTGGTCTTTTTGACAATGCAGTTTTGTGACTCAAAGAAACCTAAGAAGATTGCAGTATTTTATATGAGACGGGAAAAACAAAACAAAGCAATTCACAAAGGAAAAGAAAGATTAGTCTAACAATAGCAGCATTCAACAACCTGCTTTTCTTTTGTTTTAGCCAGCATCCCAGGATGCTGTGTCCCATTTCTGTAGTCCATCTAGAGAAACCCATGAACAATCAAGAGCCAAAGGGAGACAAGAATACTACAGGGTTTGTACTTACATTATGCAGAGTGAAAAACAAGCAATTTTCTACTGTATTATATTCAACCCAAATATTTAACACATGGCTGCAGCGATTTCCCTCCTCTGTCTCTTTCAGAAGTTTGATCACCTTCTTAAATAGATTTACATGCCTTCCTTCTATTGTTGTATCTAGCATTTCATTTCATACCTCAAACGATTATATGAATATGCTAAATTGAGAGTCAGCTGGCATTATGGAACTACTCTGGCTTTGCAGCATGCAATTATCAAACTGAGTCGTTAATCAGACAGTGATTTCAGTATTGTTACTCTGATTTTCAGTAACATGATTAACATCAGTATCTAATCTAGTTTACAATCTTGGCTTCTTCAAATATAACAACACACTCTACGACTAAGAAACTAAAGCTTTTTGTTTGCAGTACTCAGTAGTCTTCAAATCTCTTTCCTTCTCATTTATTTTGCTGCAACTTCATCTATCAAGATGTTCTTTCTTGTTGGTTGCTCTGTACTTAGTTCTTTATTGGTACTCCTTTCTTCTCATGAGCTCAAACTCGCAATGTACTAAGGATCTATTTCAGAAAAGCACACTGAAATACACCTTCATGAATATAAAAAGATCCATTTCCTGCTATAAGATTACTCAGGAGCATGACAATAGGCAGGTATTTAAATGCTTTTTTGGATCACAGCCCTGAGGTTCAGTATCTTACAGCACTGAGCTCCATATGCTCCACTGAATCACCTAAATTCACAATGACTTGAATCGAAACACAAGTTTCTCCCACACCTCTCCTTTTAAAAATTAACAAATCCTGCCTCACAAAGAATTTTTTATATGTCTATGCGCTGCTTTCTCAGTAGTGTGTTATTAACAGAAGCAACAGTTCTGCTAGAGGGGAGGTTTTCCTCACAAGCTAAAACCCAATAGAATTTTAAAATATATACAGAAGGATCTACAAAAGATTTGTTGAATTTTCAACATCAGGGATTATTGGATAAATTTAGCTACATTTCTAATTCAAAAAACATACTGTTATTCCCCTTTCTGCTGCCACACTTTTCACTGTACCTCCTCAGCCATTCCAGGATAACACCAAAGACATTCAAGTAGTTCAGTCTACCTGCAACTACTTATTTTCCAGGAGTGCAGAATAGTTCTTAAAAACTCAGAGAAGGTATATTTGCTCCACTGTGCACATAGGATCATTTAGGCTGGAAAAAACCTTTAAGATCATCAAGTCTAACTCCTAACCTGACACGGCCAAGTCCACATGTAACACTAAAAAAAAATCACTGACTTGCAACCTGTCTCTCCTGCTCCTGCGTGTTCCAGGACCTTCACCAGCTGCTGGTTCCACAACTCGGAGAGGCTGAAGTGAGTCACTGCATCTCGGTCCTCTCCAACTCATTTTCCTCTGCAAAGATATGTCCTGTTGCCCTCTCCACTGCCCAGTTCTCCAAACAGCTCCCAGGTAGCATTTCTCCTCTAGGCAGTTCCAGTCAACAATTCTTTTTCCTTTAATGCTCTTATATGGCTGCATCTCTCATAGAAAGTTAGAAAGTGAGCTAGCCCTTTACCCGGGCTTACTCATCACCTCTACTATGGTGGTGTCATGGTTTAACCCCAGCCAGCACCCAAGTACCACACAGCCACTTGCTCACTACTGGATCAGGATCCGGGAGAGAATCAGAAAGGTAAAAGCCAGAGAACTCACGGGTTGAGATACAGAGAGTTCAATAGGGAAAGCAAGAGCTGTGCGCACGAGCAAAGCAAAACAAGGAATTTATTCCCTGCTTCCCATCGGCAGGCGGCTGTTCAGCCACCTCCAGGATAGCAGGGCTCCACCACAAATAATGGTGACTTGGGAAGACAAATGCCATTGTTTCCAATGCCCACCCTGCTTCCTCTTTCTTTCCACCACTTTATGTACTGAGCATGATGTCACATGCTCTGGAATGTCCCTTTGGTCAGTTTGGGTCACCTGTCCTGGCTGTGGCTCCCCCCAGCCTCCCACACACCCCCAGTCCCTTCACCAGTGTGGCAGTATGAAAAGCAGAAAAGGCCTTGGTTCTGTGTAAGCCCTGCTCAGCAGTAACAAAACCACCTCTCTGTTATCAACTGTTTTTTGTGTTCACCACAAATCCAAAACACAGTTCAAGCCACTGAGAGGAAAATTAACTCTACCCAAGCCAAAACCAGCACAGGTGGCTACTAGACTCCCAAGTCCAACAGACTTGAAAGAATATCTCAAAGACATTTCTGTGATCAGGAAGGCGTATTACATTTACTTTGACTGTATTTATTCCTCATCTGTGTTGCTCTCTGTGCGGATTTTAGCCAAAATTTCCTGAGAGAACCAACTAATAAAAGAATCACTTTCAATCACTAGAAAATATGCATGGAAAATTATCTGGAAGCTTATAAACTTAATTCTCTGAAGTGAAAACCTGCTTCTATCAGTTACGACAACCAAAACAGAAAGAAATTCTCTCAGACTTCCTGGTCAAACAGTAACTGAGCAATAGAGCTCCAGAAGGAGAAAGAACAGGCCAAAAACCACAGCAAATCATCCAGTGGCCAAAAACTATTGGCTGAAAACTGTAACCATGTATTTACTTAAATTGCTGCAGATATTCACAAAGTTCAGTCTGAATAACTATTCAAAGATTTTTTTAGCTCTATCTCCTGCATCAGAGAAAAATACCACACTGGAAACATTAGAAGCATAGAATACCTCAGATTGAGGGGCAGGCTAACAAGGCTTGGGGAGAAGGATGCATCACTAACAACGGACAAAGAGAATGCAGAATTTGCAGGCCATAGGGCAAGCCAACTCAGCAATTATGTTGACGTCATCTCCAACAGGGTAAAAGTTCTGGCAGAGGGGAGATTGCAACTGCCAACTCATGGCACCAATCTAAAAGCAGAGAAAGACTGAGCATGGGACTAATTAGTATTAGAAGCGAGGAAATCATTTAACCAATAGGAAGAGAACTGTGCAGACAGTAAAAAGTTTTCAACTACCTTGGGACCCTCACCACCAAGAAGTCCAGGGTGAAGAAGAGCCAACAGGATGATGCTGGATTCATGGGTGGTGACTATCTTCTGCTCGATATCTCTCTGTCTCCCCCACCCCCCTTTTCTATTTATTTCTATCTCTCTACCTCACATTTACTGTTAAATAAAATCTGTATTATTGACTTTGGCATATGCATCCATTGGCATTGGCCTATGGACTCATGTGCATCTTAATTCAGGCAGAGGCATCTCTCATCGGATCTTACCATGCTTGTAGCTCAGAAAGTCAACTACATCCTGGGCTGCATCCAAAGCAGCATGGGCAGCAGGGCCAGGGAGGCAATTGTGTCCCTCTGCTCTGGTGAGACCCCACCTGGAGTGCTATGCCCAGCTCTGGGGCCCCAGCACAGGAAGAACATGGACCTACTGGAGCACATCCAGAGGAGGCCTCAAGGATGATCAGAGGGATGAAGCACCTCTGCTAGGAAGTCAGGCGGAGAGAGTTAGGGTTGCTCAGCCTAGAGAACGGAAGGTTCTGGGGAGACCTTTTGCAGCCTTCCAGTCCTAAAGGGACTACAAGATAGATGAGGAGAGGCTTTTTAGCAGGGCCTGTTGCAATTTGACAAGGAATAATGATCTTAAACTAAAGAGGGTGAATTTAGACTAGACATAACAAAGGAAGTTTTTGCAGTGAGGGTTATGAGGTGCTGGAACAGGTTGCCTAGAGAGATGGTGGATGCCCCATCCCTGGAAACATTTAAGGTCAGGCTGCATGGGACTCTGAGCAATTCAATGTAGTTGAAGATGTCCAACCTTCATTGCAGGGTGGAGTTGGACTAGATGGCCTTTAAAGGTTCCTTTCAACCCAAATAATTCTTCAGGATTCTCCTTTCTTCAGTCAAATACCTGGCTTCCTGTATGCACAGTGTCAGATGCATGAATTAATTTCTTCACTCAGCTACTTTATTCCTACAGTGTCTGAAAGATAATTTTTTTTTGTTTATAATTCAGTTTATTTTTACTGCAATATGTAAAAAGTTGTGAACATATGCATAGACTGCTGCAGTTAGCTATTTTAGTAACTACTGTGTTGAAATGAATAATGGAAAATCATAGTCTGGAGTACAATGGTTATAACTGGATGCAAGACATGTAGATGAGTTGAAGCTGATATAAAAATGGCCATTTGGGAAAAAAACATAACCAAAACTTTATATGTATTCAATATGCACCACCTCAATCAAGAAGGATGAAATCTGCTGAAAACATGCTATCTTTTACTGTTGTTTCAGAAAATATGCATAAAAGAAGTGGACTGATTTGAGTTTTATGAATTCCATTGCTAGCACCATAAAATAAAGCCTGTTTGTTGATTTAAGTAAAGACCTGAAGCAATTAAAAAAAATCAGACCAACAAACCCAAAATCTTGAGTCTTTCTGTGATATAATTTTAGTAAAAACAAAGCTTTTGAGGGTATTTTATCTTCATACTTTCCTGTTTCTTCAGATGTACTTAAAAACCCGAACTCAGCACTACTTGATACAGTCTATTGAATTAATGAAATAATCCAGTTAATTAAATCAGTTCATTTGAAATGATATAGCCATAAAAAAACTAACTCCTGCATAAGCAATAAATGTTTTGTAAATATTTTATATTTATTGAGAAATTCAACAAACATCTTTAAGAACATTTTTTCTTTCAAGAATATCTTAAAAAATTTGCAGCAAAATTGTAATCAAAATTATAATATAAAATACTGAAACAGTAAACAAATTTCATGTTTCTGTAGATTTAAAAAAATGAAAATAGGAGGGCAACAAGGTTTTAAACTGACCTTTTTGCAGCTTGATTCATAATTTTTGCATTATATGACTTGTACATGACTTTGCTTAAAATGCAATTTTTTCCACATTGTTTCACATAGTGAAAAGTCCTTATTTTTAGAGGTACATTATTTATACTGTGTATAAATTATCTTATACACATAGTGAATGTAAGATGAAACCTATTGTGCTTTATGTTTTAATCTTTAGAATCAAAATAAAATTAACTATAATTAATATACAATTACAGAAAAGAATACTCATCTAATCTCACATTGATGACTTATTCATCTAATATATCTGGATTTTTTATTACCCTTCACTAAGACTGGAAGTATTACACTAAACTGAAAGCTTAGAGAGAAGTCACGTGTGAAATCTGATGACAGATTATGGCTACTGTGGGAACACTTTCATTACTGTAAGTTTGAGTACTTAATATCACACTTCAATGGTAAATGATTACCATTTATGTCTAATTTCACTTTATTTATAAAAAAAGATTACTTTTAAGAGCTCTGAAAGGATAGCTCTAAACCCCTGACATTTTCAGTGGCATACGAATAGTATTTCCAGTTTTAGAAGAAAATCCTGTTCTTAAGAGCTCAGCTCAACACACAAATTCACTTCAAGACCTGCACAGGACTCAGCTGGACTCTTCCCACTAGATCTGTAGGTTAAAACTGTACCTTTATGGCTGGCAAATTTACAAGGTGCTTCTTGACTACTGCACTCTGTCCTATTTATCAAAAATCAAAGCTAAATCCATTCCTTGGACCTAGCAGTAAGAGTTTATGTGGGTTTAACTCCATACAGTTTGTCAAGAAAACTTCACTATTAAGTTTAGTTATCACAATTTACATCTAACTTAGTTCTGGGGGACGAGGGACAAGGGGAGAAGGAAGGCCATGTCCCATTAAATGTCTATTTTAAGGCTAATATGCAGGCCTACACATGAATTAAGTGGTGTGCAGTCCTCGGCTGTCCCTCTGGCCATGGATGAATTTCATCCATTATGAACATACCAAACAAACAATACTAATAACTGAATATATAGTGTGAGAAATATTTAAGTGCTCCTGACAAGCTCTGCTCTAGACAGCTTGCACTTATGGGAAAAATTGAAGAGCTCAGCGTAGAAATTTCCATGGAATAAAATTCTGTGTAGGAGTCCTTATGCTGTGTGGCATCAAATTGCTTCAAGTAAAAAAGCATTCAGTTTCTAAATTGGGTTTCATCTGGTAAAAAATTCCAAACCACTTCTTGAATTAAAGGCTTGATTCAAAGAATGCTTAGTATATAACAGCAAAGTATTTTTGGGAAAGGAGGATTGAAATTCAGCCTTTCCTATTTTCTTCCTCCTTTGAGATGAGTGACGCATTGCTACGGATAGCCAAAAGCTCACACTTTCATGTTTTTTGACCCAACTGGGTCTTGGCAATAGTCAATGCAAAGTAGAATAGCTTAAAAAAACCCGAAAATGATGTCCCTTTCAATTACTTCAGGGTAAAATATTCATTTGGAAGAAGTAAGTTAACTTCCCTCAGGCATAAGAGAGATTAGTATCTATAAGGCTTTGACTTATTACTCTGCTAAGTTCTGAACTCTTGGGTAAAAGGCCAGCACTGTTGACATATCAACTTCAGTACTTTGAGCAGAACCTGAATTTTATGTGATTTAAGAAAGCCAAGCATGTTGCCTGCAAACGAGACTGCCACAGAGAGGCTTGTGAATCTCAGCAGGGCTTCTTTGACATGAAGAATAGCACTTAGGTTACTCATACTTTATCAAAACAGTTTTGTAAACATTCCCTATTTTCTGGCAAAGCTTCAAATCCTTATCTACAGGGCATGTAAATTGGTTTGGCTTCACTAACTCTGAGCTGTGAGTCTAAAACTGCAAAATATTTAAAGAAAGTTTTAGACATAACTGTTGATCCCATTTTAATCAAAGACAACATACTCTGTGACCTTAAGTTAAACAAAATTAATTAAAAAAAAAAAAGCCTGTTCATTCTAGTGTGAATGAAAAAAAGACCTTATCAGAAAAACAATTTAATAGAGAAAACAGGGTGAAAAAATACTGTCTTTTCTTCAAGAAAAAATAAAAAAAAGAATTATTTGTTTAACTTTTCTGTGCTTTACTCAGAAAGCATATTTTTATTGGCCTCCCTAGACAATTCATCTTTAGATTAAATTAGGCAAAATTACAACAGATAGAACTTTAGTCCAAATGTTTGAGCAAAAACGTATGAATATTATGTTCTAAAGAAAATTTCACCACAGACTTAATTATCAATTTTGATAGAATATAGAATCCATAATAATAAACTAAAGAAATTATGAGAATATTAAAAAGAAATCATGATGACTGTAAGAGATGAAGGCAAAATATACTCCTTGATTACTTGGAACTGCTTTACTACATTCAAAATTTAATATGAACATGCAAATTATCCCACAATATTTCCTGTCCTCTACAAGCCCATGATGCATCTCACATGCTTTGATTTCAACACAAAATTTCAATGTGTGAACTGTACACCGAAGTCTTCTTGGTAATGTTTTGGAGTACTAAGATTTTTAGGAGTGTTTATTTTCTATTTCATGGCTATTTCAATAGGAAGAATATGTCTGTGATTGCACTCTTGATGAAGCCTCTTATTTAAATCTCCTTACCTGCCATGGAAAGATAAAAAGACACTGCGTAGCGACAGCATCTGTACTGGGCATAGCTCCCACAGGGGAAATTACCCTTTAATAGTGTTAAGCTTGATGGTGTGTGAATGGTTATGTGGTACTTGAAGTGAATGAACCAATTCATCTTTCAGATTAGGGCCACATGCCTGTAAGTGATAAGTGCTTTGTCTCAAAAGAAAAAAAAAGAACACAACAACATAAAAATATTTTACTGTCACATTTACTACCACCTGATGTTAAACTAACTTCTAGAAAGGGTGCAGTAGAATGAGTGAAATAAATCAATGAGGAAAATTTCTTTGCTTCTTTCCAGTCAAGCTGTATTTTAAATATTATCATTATTCATGACATAGAAAGACTAATTAATATATAGAGAGGGAACTATTTTTGTTATATGGAATGACAGAATAATAAATAATAAAGCCTGTGTACCCAGCTTGAATTCATTAGATATTTCACCTGAATCTTGTTTTGAACAAATAACCAACCCACATTCTTCCATTTGCCGCTTTTCCAGCTCGGTTTTGTGCTAGGCCAAACAGTACTAACATAGGAGAGAGGCAGGGAAATTCTGACATAGGCAATTTGTTGCATTCCAGTAAAACCAATGAAGAGACCACAGTTTCTTATTAAATACATTAATCTGAAAATTCTGAAGTCATTCTGCAAAGTGTCTTTTCTAGCCAGATAAGCTAAAGATGACAGGAAAGACCACTGGTTTTCATATCCAACTGCAAACAGAGTCCAATATTGAAGATGGTATTTTTATTGTGAAATTAGATAGCTATAACATTAATGCACTGCTGGACATACAAGAAGAAAATGAGAAGTTTGGAATAGATAAGACAAGCAAGTCAGGAAACCACCAATACTGCCAATATCCACTCCCCAAGTATTATGCATGACAGATTTAGCCATTTCTGGATTATATCACCAGGTCAGTATTTTGCAGCAAAAGATGTGAAACCTCCTGTTTACCCTTGAAGAAAGCACTGTTTAGCAAACAGATTGCACAATCTTCTGCAAAATCCTAGAAGCAAAATTAAAAAGCCTATTCCAGCTAAAGGAATATTGTAAAGTCACCTGCCAATTTCCTAGCAGGCAACACAGTCTCCCAGAGTCAACCAGATGGTTCACATTTTCCATGTTACATTCCGGGTAAATCATCACATTCTTCAGTGGTGGTCATGTGCTATATCACTCTCCATTAACAGCAGAGTAATAGCAATAAAATACAATTATTATTCTAGCAGCAGTATGACTGAGTGATTTGGCTATCTTAGAATAAAAGTAATTTGATATAAAAGTATTTGACATGTAGAATTGTTGATTTTTTTCTTTCTCCACCTATAAAAATATTTTTCCCTTGCCCAAAATCTGAAAATGCAGGTACTTAAATAATATTGATGCTTGAAGGAGAATCTCAGAAATTAATGCATTGGTATGCACGACAAATGAGACAGCTTTTATAAAAAGCATGCTTCATTCATAACTTTACTTGTTACAGTGAATAGGCCAAATTGCTTTATTTCAGTAACATCTTGTCAACATCTGGCAGATGTGCTTGTCATTCATTTACAAACTGTAGTCAGTTAATGTTCAGCTCTGATCTTGTATTTTTTTGACTCATTATTTTTGACTGTTTTTCAGTTAAAAACTAAAATATTTTGTTCTGACCATGAGCAATGCTTATTAGTTACCTTTTAGATGCAGTATTTTCCCTAAAAGAAATAGCTAATTGATATTAAACGCCACCAAATTATAAATTTGGCCTTTGAAAGTCAGTAAGACTTATCTAGTGATACTCTCAATACACCACAAAAAAGAGTTAGGGGAATGATCAAAGGCAGGATATTTGATCGTGTTGCTCTTTTAATTTCCTTCAAGACTTTGGTGCTTCATTCCTTAACTAGTGCTGGGAGAAAGTTTACTTCATTAATGCTGATCACTGGAAGAGTTCTGTGACACAGACCCGTCTTCCAGCTTCTACTTTAGCCCTTGTAGCTAAAAGCAGAGGTATTCTTTTTCTTTCAACACCTAGGATACTGGACAGTACCAGACAATCTCAGTGTCAAGAATGTTCAGTGTTTCTAAGCTGCTTTTTCTTAACCATTTTCTACACCTCAGTTGCAAGCTTGAGTTACAAAAAGGAAAAAAAAAAGTTTAAAAGCTGACAGCATACTTGCAAAAGCTCTAAAATGGCAGAAGTGACAAAAAGAAAGACAATCACTCCACATTACAGAAACACATCCCAAATGCATCTCCCTCCCATGACTCACAGGACAAACTACAAATGACTGCTTAACCTGTGGGTTTAGATTCTCAGTTCTAATTCCTGTTCTATTTGGTATCCTCAGATAACATTCAGAGAAAGTAGCTGTTGAGCTGGGAGGGATACTGACTTCTAAATCCCTGTTTATCCCTCATGTAGGCCCCCATCCCCTGGGGGTCCCTCTGAGGTTGCCCACTGTTATCATTCCCCTTTCTCACCTTCCCCTTTCTTCTAAGAACATATTTATCTGTTGGTCAATCAGGCATTTCAGTCTGTAGTCAACCACATTACTGGCTGCTGCATTCTGCTTTGTAAATATTAATATTGGTTGGGCATCTGCTCAAGTGTGAAATAGTCTTTTAGCCACCAGGTCTGTGTTTAGCAAAGCCCTTATCAGACTTCTAAGCAATGTGAAGCTGAATCTCTTTCCACTCAGATAAGCAACACTCTTCTTTGAGCCACTCACATTTCTTTTTTTCCTAAATTCATTTTAAATTCTCAGCTGTCAGATGTGGCTCCCTATGTGGCCTTATAAATGTTTGTGCTAGAACAACAGGCACCGGAGGGAGGATGGGAAAGCGTATTTATGGGAAAGGACTGTACCTCCCAGTGATGGCTTACGGCAATTTGAAACATGCATGAAGCAATTACTTGCCTTCTTCTGACACACACACACACGTTAAATATATTGACTTTATAATGCCCCCAACAAATACAGTTTACTCTCAATAAAAGTATACATGGAATGTAAAAAATGCCATCTCAAATAAGGTCTACCAGTCAGAAACATATTTCAGTGGAATTTTAGGGATTCAGTGATGTCCAAAATCACTGCTTCTCTTAGAAGCTACAGCATGAGTTAAAGCAGAGGGAGAGTGACCAACACAACGTTTCAGGGATATTTGCTTTGACAGTTTCTTTGAAGGAAAGTTTATTCATAACTTATTGGTACAAACTCTCCACTTTGGGGATTGTCAGTGGCCTCAGATACTTTGTTCTAACAGATGAGCAAGAGGAAAAAAAAAAACAATAAAAAAGACAGGATCAACCATCATGTCTGTGGCTTGTTTCCCCATTCAATTTCAGATACTACACTAGCAGTTTTCCTTGATAATTTTTTATTTCTGTTTTTGTGAGTATCATCTCACATAACTTTTCTGTGTCAATTACCCTGTCAGTTGCTCTAAAAAAATAGGAAATCTTCATTTCTTCCTTCCAGCTCTTTCAATTTTCTTTTTTGTCTTTCCTTCTGGCATGCAAAATAAATTAATGTGACTTCAGATGACATGTGTAAGACATGGCAGTAGGAAGTTGTCAAAATACCATGCACTGGCTTGGGCCTTAGAAAACATCTTATGTTAAATATTTCAGACATCAGCCACCTTGGTGGCTGATACAGAATGATAACAGGCAATAAGCAAGTGCAAAACAATGGGAACTGCAGACTCAGTAACGTTTGGTTACCAAGAACTAGCAGTGAATATATGAACTGGGCAAAAATCCACAGTGAATTACCCTAAGGGTTGAAGCATTAAGATCAAAGCAGTTCAGAATACACTCAAGATCATATTTGTATCGTTTATGCCCTTCCTTGCTGGTCCCTGGGATAACAGAAAGTTCTCAACCTGCAAGAATTCTGTGAAAATACCAGAAATGTTTCCTGAAAGCTTTCCTTAAGTAACAGTGGTAGTCATCAGTGAGGTCCTTCTCACTTCAGTGTATGCAGCATGAAGCATATTTGAGACTTACATTTCAACTATAGCAGTGCCATCCACCTATTTTATCATTCAGGTCCAGTACATGAAAAATAAAGTAACACAAAATTATATATGTGGGGCATTCCATCCTAAACCATGTAAACACATGCCAATGATAACAACTCAGTTTTTTTAGATCCAAATTCCTAGATCACCCTAATGGAATAGTTCAAAGCATTCGTTCAAAGCTACAGAAAATATGAATATACGTGCAGAAAACAAAAATTATTTATATGGTATATATTTAAGTAAAAAAAAATTACTCAATATGTAAGGGATAATGAATTCACTTTGCACAGAACACCTCATTTTTCCTCTGCAAAAAGCAAAATAGTTTGTAAAAAATTTTTATGTTAAAGTATTATATATGCATATGAACAAAGTATTATGACTATATAACATAAGCTCACAAACAGATAAAAAAATCCTAGAGGCTGAATTCATTAAATGAATTTTTCTTGGGAAACAGTGAAACAACACAGCCAAACCAACTGAAATCTGTTTGTGACGACAGTTGAGGTGGTACTTCTTTTCTGTCACCATCCAGAGGTGACAAAAAAGACCAGTGTATGTGCCTTAGGGACTGGCAGAGGAGAACAATGTAACTTTAGTGACTCAGATTTCCAAGTGCAATCTGTACAGTGATGAATCAGAGAAAGGCATATCTGTGCCCTGCTCATTTTTAGTATTCCCCAGAAAGGAACCCAAGATCAAAATACTCCTCTCTTGCTATATTCACTGGCCTCAGTCTTCCTGTAGTGTAATATTTTGCTTCCTATATACTTGTTTTTTTTCTATTTTGATTCCCTTATAAGCTAAAATCATTTAACCAAGCTTTACCAATGATAGTGTACCTTTCCTATTCAGCTGTATGTTGAGCTTCCAAATTCAAGGCAGTTATCCTGAACAAATTGGTTTTCTTGCCTGAAAATGTAATTTTCTTTTGCTTTTCAATGTCAATATTAAAGTCAGGATTCTTCTGTCTCACTTCCTGAGTTTCTCCACATGTAAAATCTAAGTCAAATCTAAGTCATCCCTTCTGTAAAAAGCTTCAAGACCTGCTGCTGAAAATATTAAATGACAACTGGATACTAATAATTTATTAGATTAAATTGTGCTGGTTTCTTACAAAATAAATTCCAAATTTATTTGGGGTTATAGATTAAAGTACAGCTGGACCAAGAGAAATTAAAATCCAAACCATAAATTAGGTAACAGTTTTATCTCATGTGACTGTAGATGTCCCCCTTTTATATTCTTACTACTATTTCTGGTCTGGTAATGTGTGTGGTATGTCACAGTATTACTGTGGATTGGCAAGTTTAGGAGAGCAAAGGAAGTGAAAATCCTTAGTAGAAAAGATGAATGAAAGCCCAGGCATCACAAGTTTGGTTCTCCAGGATGCTTCTGATTGACTTTGTCTGATTTTCACTCTACAGTCAAAAGTTTATTAAATTCTCCCTTCCAATTTTTTTTTTTAAATTAGACTTAAAAAGTGTAAACCAATGTTGACAAAAAGAAGAAAAATACGCTGATATAGAGTCCTACATTCTTCTCACAAGGTACTGTAACTTGCACATTTCAGATCTAGCTTTTGTGTCATGCTTAGTGTGCACAAAGGGCAGAGCTTTAGAGCTGCCTGTGTTCCAGGCAAGGTCACAGATGGGAGATTTGCACTGGCAGGGACTTTTAGTGACAGAAGAAAAACTTTGAAATATCCTTTTATTTCCCCACATCCAAGCTTCAGGGATCCACAAGTGGGAATGGTGCCTGCACTACGGTGCTATTCCATTGCTCTAGCTGGGTTTTCCTAATTATACTAACATGAATTAAGAGGCACAATCTTGGCTATAAGTTCTGTTTCTTTAGTGAAAGACTTTAAACTGGAACATAAACTTCATGAACCAGTCATGAAGTGCTTTCTGACGCAAATACTGACACAAAACTGTTCCTTGTATTAGAGCAAAGACCATTCTTCACGGAAAACTTAATACATTTTTGACTGTACTTTTCAACCTACTGTCAATGATATAGTTTATATTTTACACTCCTCAGTAGAAGTTCATAATAAGAAAACAGAAAACACAGGGGTTTTTTATTATCTAATCATAGTTGAGGTGCTGCATTTTTAAAAATATATTAGGGTCTAGAGGACAATTGTTTCTTCTCTTGCTCAGGGTGGGTTTTGACTTCTGTCTTTTGTTTTAAAGATATGTTTTTCCATTCCAGCAAGTGAAATGCTTGTATTTTTTATAAATAATGTAAAATAAATGGGGAATCCATGTAAGTTAAAAGAAAAAAAAATCAAAGTTATTTAATAACTTTCAACACTTTTGGAAATAATCTGTTTTTCTTCTTAAACTACCTTTCTTTTTCTAGGAAAGAGATTAATTTAAATCTACGTAGCTAAAATACTTTAACTTTTTATGAAATGTATTTTTCACTGAAAAAATATTACAGCTTTTTTTGTGAACACAACTAGTACTTACATATATTTTCCACATCTTACATCACCTTACAGTAGTCTGTGACACAATTGAAACAATAATTCCACAGATCCCTTTTATGATATTTGTCTGAAGCTCTTTCAATGTCTTTATATGAAAGAATAGAAGGCAGAAAGGGACAAAAAATTGGAGTAATTTTAACGTGTATGATAAGGTAGTTAGAATAAGGGTACCTCTTGATTATGCAGCATCTATGGTTAATACAGATGCGGTACTAGAAGTATAGATACATAAATACACTTCTACCAGTGGCAAAATATTATATTATATATCCATATAACAAAAAATGACACTTATTTCCTCAGCAGGTAGAGGCAGCCAACATTTCACAATCATCACCTCCTTTGCTTCCTACTGCTATTGTTGCACTCAATAATGAGAATTTCAGTTCTGCTATTCAGATGGTTACCTTTCTGCTGTGAATGCAGCTTCACGCCAGCAGTGTTGATGAAGGTGCTCTGGTCTTCATCATGCTCACACATAAGAAGACAAGTCAGGTTCTGTTGTCTCTTTTATTCCTATACATTAACCTGAATATGTGCAAGACAGACATGCTCCTATATTCATCGATGCTACAGCTGGACCTGGAGGTTCTCAGCTCCCTTTTAGCATCTGCTAAAACCTCTTGGTTTCCAAAAACTTGGAAATGTTTTCACAGTCATCATAAAAAAACTCTGTTAGGATTATATTCTGTACTGGAACTATTGTGTTGCCCTTTCAGTTTATTTTTTATATAAATTTTTAATCTATTTTGCAGTTTCTTTATTTAGATATGTTTTTAAAACATAGCTGTTAGAAAAGGATTCATCATTTTTAGATGATGAATTATTTTCTGCTTTGTGGAACAACCTCAGTAGGCAGTCTGAGCACAGACATATGGACAGCTAAAAGCCTGGAAACAGGGAAACTCTGCTAGAGATTGCAAGTGTTTCCAGAGTGAAGTGATAGCTGACTTGAGTTTCTTAGGATGACATGCTGCACTTAGCTATCTAAGTTCAACCACATACGCCTAAATCTTCTCTTTTTGATGTGGATTTCAGTTTTACCTTAGCTGGAATACAGCTTAGAGATATTTGCCACTCTCCTGTCATGTAAGCAATGAAAAATTTCAAGGTTTATCCTCCTCATGTTTCTTAGATAAAGACTTTACTAAGCACATCAAGCATTTTAGTTTATGATAAAGTACAAGCAAAAGCTTACAGCTGGGAAGTGAATGAGTGAAAGAGGTTTGGAAATGGTATATGCAGTAGCTGATCAGAGACAAAGCTAACAAAAATAGCACTGGATGAAATCCACACAAAAATCCTTCTTTAACCAGTACATAAGTGTCTACAAGAGTGTGCCATGCTCCTTTTCTGCCCTGCCTGCCACTGCAAGTTCCTAATGTCACTGGGGGTGTCTGTCCAACGCTGCTTTGAACATCCATGTAGGAGAATGGCACCTGCTTCCTGCAAAGAGGTCCACTGCAGTGCTGGCCTGCACTGGTGGTGGTGGTGGGGCCAGACATCCTGCTCATGTTTGACACACGGCTCAATGTGTCAGGACAGCATCACCAAGGCAAGAGCCCTCAGGGAAGGGCTGGGAGGTAACACTCTCTAAGGAGAAGCATCCATGCTGACCTTCAAGACATGCTGCAAACCTGCTTCCCACTCCTTCTGCTCAGGGATACAAGCTAGACAACCATGTCAGTTATACTTACTGTTTTTACTTGAGCGTTTTTTTGGAAATAAATGAAACTCTTGCTTGTATCAAGGAATACCCTGAGAATGGGCTCAATTTATAGAGAAACAAGTATTGTCTGATGTGCATGACTTCAAACAAAAGAAACAGTGATAGTCACTGAATGGCAGTCTCCAGCATTAAACTTACCCTCTCTGTGAGCAGCATGTCTTCTCAGGATTAACAATTTATGAAGTTAATGCACATGTAAGTATGCAGCTGTCCTTTTCTATTTTTAATAACCAAAAAGAAAATGTCACCAAGTAAAGGAGAAAAAAGCTGTTTCTCGGTTGGGACTGTACAGAAAACAGTGGCAGAGTTATTCTCTGTGCGGTAAATTGGTACTAACCAATTTTGTCATGGAGCTTAAAAATACCTGGTAGACCAAAAAATTTAAACTCTCTTCATTTTGCTTTTATGTTATTATTGAAGTGTATTTGAAAGAACTTATTTTAACTTAGATTGTAAAATGATTCCTACTCTATATGTGGCTTTGTATAAACAAGCATTAAACAAAACTACTTGAGATATTTCACTATTTAATTGCATTTTCTTTCTGTTTTACACAAGACTTAATACAAATAATCCCTTACTTTTCTGGGCATTTATGTAGTAAGAATCCGTAAGCGCTTTGCAAAACTACATACATGAAGGAAAAACTTCCAGTGTTTAAATGCAGTAGTCCTCTGAGGAGGTTTATATGTAAACGTGTATTTTTCTGCTTGCCACCAGTTTCTTGGACTTTGGTAATGGATGTGCTATAAATACTTTGATAGGAATAGAATCTGCAGCTGCATGAAAAGATGAATTTTGAGCAAAAAATATTTTTCTAGGATATCACTACAATTTCAAATACTTTCATTTGAAAAGTATTGTGAAACTTGTGCAGTAATGATCTGCAAAAAGCCAGACAAGAAAAGGACTTATACAGGAGTAGAAAGGTGGTCACAGACTTGACTGCATGGGATGAAGATGAAAATTGAATTGTTGAACTAGAGAAAAGTGGGTTCTTTTGCTCAGAATCATACTTGAGATGAGTCTCATTTAATATCTGAAGTAATGACCTTCACAAAGAAGAATGCTGCAGAAATGTGGCGACACAAAGTTGCAAGATATTACAGAGGAAAAATCATACTGAAAATGAGGTGATGCTGAAGACTTAAATAATAGAAACAGGATGAAAGGTAATGGTACAAAAATGCATCTTGGAAATTATCAACAAGAATTTCTTCTTTAAGCATCTGAGTGGAAAGAAAAGGAGAACAAAGAATTGGTTGTGCTAATTGATCACAGTTCCCCTGAACAAAGTAATACAGTCATTAAAGAAGAAATTGTATGCAATTCCAGAACATAACAAGTGAGGAATACCCAGAAGGAAAAACTGTACCGCTCTGCAAGGTACAGGTAAGACCTGACCCAGAATACTGTGTTTAATTATGGCTTCTCACACTTATAAAAGACAATTCAAATTAAAGAAAGTGCTTCTAGCTTTTTTCCTCTTTTTTTTAAATACCTTTTTTTTTAATTTGAAAGCCCAAAGGAAGATAAAGCAATGCAGACAGAAATGACAGTGTTTGTACATAAATAGGTTGATTTTAACCAATTGTGAGTTCAGAAGCTTTCTAATAGGCCAGAACAACAAGGTTTTGCAGTTTGATAAGTTTATACACGTGGTTGCTTGAGATAGTACAAATTCAGTAAATTGGGAATTGCCTTCCAGCCACATCTATTATGAGATCCACAAATTAGCTACAGCTTTGGGCTGGATCTGCATAGATTATTTTCTTATAGGTACTTCTCAAAATCTTTTGATAAATTAAGGCGAAAGAGAAGAACAAAATCAAAACCAGGTTTTCCTTATATTGCTTGTGCTGTGGGCTGACAGATTTTCTTTCTGGGAGTTGCACACTTAGCCACTTTGCAGCTCATATCCACTCAGTACACCCAGTGAGGGCACTAGGCAGAAGCAATCTTTCCTCCCTTTGCCCAGCCTACATTGCCTACAGGGCAATGCACCAACGTACAGAAAAATTAATGCAACTTGCTTTCTGTCATAACTCACAATGAAGCTAGTCAGTTATACAAAACCCAATATTTTATAAATCCTGCATTCTGCCCAGAAAAAAACAAACAAAAACCCCCTACCTAGCAGGTCTTTCCAGGAATGTGCTCTACAGTTGGAAGCAGCACATGCATTGTATACATGGTGCTACAAACATGGTGATTAACAGCCAAGCTCTCAGCAGAGCATGTGGAATCCAGAGAGTGCCATTCTGACAAGACAGGGCTGCAAAATATTTTGGATGCAGACGAGAATAATTATCCAAACCAAAAAAATATTGCACAAACTTTATACTGGTAGGAGACAGGATGAGACTGTTAGAAGATCTGCTAGATACAAACAACTTTTATAATCTATTTAAAACTATATATGCTGCTCTTGATCTTTTGGAAACTGTCCTAACAACTCTGTTTATGTGTAATGATAGCAGGTCCACCTTTTGGTGAAACCCTGTCATCGTAATTGGAGAGTATGTACCCAACATGCTGTTGATTTCATAAGACTTCATCACTTCCTTGGCTGTCAGTCTCAGCAATTGCAATGTTATGTTCCTTCCTCCCACACTGTAATTTCTTTAGCACAGGGCAGGCAGTGGAGCATGATGTTTATGCTGCTATCTCCACTGCTGTTGCTACTTCATTGAATGCATCTGTGATACAAGTTGCTCAACCATTATGACAATAATAATGTATTATGAAGCAGGCTATTTATTATGCTAGAATTATTCAGTAAAGGTATTTTTAATGAATATTTAATTTCCATCATCACTACAATTTGCATAGAGCTGCCTATAAGTCTCAAACAAAAACAAATAATTGTAATCCAGAGTCATTAGTGCTACAGTTACGAAGTCAATTCATACACATATGAAAACCTTTATTGTTTCAGAAAGGTAAGTCTTTTGGGGTTATGTTAATAATCTGTTTCCTGAGCTTATCTGCATTAAGGATCAATTACTGTGTTTAGAAAAAATAGTATACTGTGTTTACTTTTGGGACAGCATGTAACATACTTTTCTCCTTTGAAGGTCTCAGCAGCAACTGAAGAGAATATTCACTGCCACCAGACCCTAAATGTCTGCCCATTGAGGAAGAACCTTTAATGTTTCTTCCATATTCCTCTTGAAAAACATACATTTATATTTATACACATGTGCTATGATTCCAGGAGGGAAACTTTAGACTTAAAATCCCTCTGGAAGACAAAGCAATATACCTTTTTTGTAATATATTTATATGGCAGATACCTGGCATACACCGACACAAGTGGTTGTCAACAGGAGCAGAATTCAAGGGACACATATAAGCAGCAAGGGCAGACATCGTCAGACAGATTTTGCTGAAGGGGGACAAAAGATCTAAAGTTTAAACTCTCTGCTGTTCTCTTTGCACCTCTGGAAGAGGTTATTGCTCCCTGAAACAGTAAGAAAATAATGTGCTGGCACCTCTGGTGCCTCAATTCACAGCCTGATAACCAAATCTATTAATAAAACAACATTTCAGTGTTGCATTAGTAGATACCACTTTTGTTTGGTTCTGACATTGTAGATCAGAGACATTCCTTTTATCACTGACATACCATGTATTTCTAATGTAAACAACAGCACAGCCTTTTAATTTATATTTTAGAATCTGTTTTGCTCAATAATCTTCTAGTTCATAGATAATATTCTTGGTGAGCAGGTTTCCTGATGTGTAGAAAATACTCTACCCATAACAGAATATATTTAGCATGATGACTTTATATTCTCTATAATTTCATCATTAACATTTAGTGAAAATTAAGAGAAAATGTAGATAGGTATAGCACCTAATTAATTAGCATCACAGTGTGTGCAGAAAACACGACATAAATGCCACATATCATATACTATGGAAAGCTATTGTGCAAATTATCTATTATGACTTCTATTGGGACACTAAATATAGTGTACAAGATGGTGCCTATGTAAAGTAGCTTTCATTGATTTCACTGATATCAGTGCTGTTATAACTGTTGAAAATATCCATTTGGACTTATTTTTCTTTTTCAAAATTTTACATAGCCCAGTCTCACATTCACTACTCTGCAAAGAGTCGATTTTCTTCAGCCTACAACCTAAACTAATGGAATACAGTGAAATCTTTGAACTGTGGCATAAGGCTGAACTGTGCAAAGAAAACCTCTACAGAAAAATACATACTAATAAATACAAGAAAACTCATGGAAAACTTTACTGGTCAAGGATTGGGCAGACGCTGTACCTTTTGGCACATTGAACAATGATATACAATGCCAACAAGCTCTTTTTCAGACAGAATTTGGGCACACCTGTAAAGAGTGTGGGTCAGGGTCTGTCCTCACAAGGTCAGTTGCACATGGCCACAGCGTTTTTGGGTGAAGAGATGTTTAGTGTATAAATGGGGACCTTTTGTCTCAGAAACAGCTTGGGTTTTTTTAAGTTGGTACAAAGAACACAGTACAGATGGCCAAAATTGACTTAGCACTCACTTCTGCTTAGCTTTCTTCTATTCCTTTGCTGAGAAGCCCAAGAAATAGTTCATGAGGGATCAAAACCATATAATCTAACTGGTGTTGGACAAGCACTTCTGCCTGTATCTGCTTTGCTGCTGTTTTTTGCTAATGACCAGCTGCAGAGACAGAGAGCTAACAGGCATTACATAACCCTACAGTAGCTCTGACACTGAGTTAAGCTTTCCAGAACAGCCCCCCATGCCTTCAGTGCTGCAGTGTGCTGCAGAGTCCCTCCTCTAAAGTCTAAAGATACTTACTGGTACAAAACACTCAGGACAAGAACTGAGGGGACAGTCATTTCTCCAGAGATATCTCCAAATGCAACACATGTACTTTACAGTTTAGCAAGGCATTACAGTTGAAATCATTAGGAGTTTCTTGTTGCAAAATGGTTTAGAACAAAGAAAGCAATTCTAGCTTGAAAGCAGATTTGCATACAGGAGCTTAATTTATCAAACTGTGGGATGTATTTTGGAAGAAGAGAGAATACAAACGAAGAAAAAGAGAAGCAAATTTAAGACGCTTATGCAATTCCAATTACATACATCTTTATGCCCTGTACTTATCTTCTGACATGTAGAGCTTCTATGTTCCAAATAAAACACCTCAATACCTTAATTGAAAACAAATATGTTGAAAAACAGAGGAAGAAGCATTTCCTAGTCCTGTAAAGTGATATAAAGCCAGCTAAGAGCACAATAAGATAAGGAATACGGACTAATTGGTGATAAAATGTCAATATTCCAATAGATGTATACCCGCAGTCCATTAGATTTAATTAGGCTCTCTCAGCAAGCAATAAATAATGTAAAAGATGAATTGAGAAAGAAGTCAACTGACTGCTGGGAAACACTCATAGGTTGGTATACCAAGGCTAATCTTTAGATTCTTAAGAATCTTAGATTCTTAAGAACTAGCCCAGACACGTTAAACAGAGAATTTGAAAAAAAGAGCAATGTCTTATATTAGTACAGGATTAAGAGATTGCACAAAGGCACTGTTGATCTACTCAGGTTTTAATTATGATATCACTTACTGATATCATAAAAAAGTATTGGGAAAGACTCCAATGAAAGAGAGCACTAGACCCCATTCTGAAAACTTTTTTTTGTGCAGCACATGGACACTGCAGCTTCACCCTGTGCTCAGCAGGGCTCCATGGAGCTGCCCCTCTACACTCCATCAACTGGATTAAAACCTACAGCTGACAGGGTGTGCATGGAAAATGAAATGCAAATGAACTGGTGGCCACATTTGCAGGATCAGGGCAGAAGAGCAGCAAGTGCAACACATGCTGGCTGAGCACACAAAACCAGACAGAAAAAGGGAAGGTGACAATGAGAAAATATAAGCAGTAGTTCTTGCAGCACTGAAGAGCGAAAATACTTTAATGCATCAGTCAGAATAAAAAACATGCTTTTTTTTTGCTGAGATCAGTGATGGGGTTTTATTTTTTCCATGGCTCTTCTCAGTTCTTCACTAAAAAGATGTCTGAAAAAGCATGTGACATTTTAGAAAACTTTAATAGCACCTGAAATACAGAGCACACGAAGAAAAAGAAGGGGAGGTTTTGGGTTAATTTTTGGCGGAGGGCAAGGCACAATAGAAATAAGATGATACAAAGAAACATATTTTCCGATTTGCTCAGATAGTAATAACTAATTATTTTTATTGTTTTGTTTTGGTTTTGCAACCTAATCACAACAGTTGTCAATTCTACCTAAAATTGATTGGATGAAACTTGGATGAACTGAAACAAAGTCCCATTTCTCATATGACAGAACTTCTCTTGTCATGTGTAAAAAGCAACAAATGGTCTTCTTTTATTCAAAAGTGATGCTATGACAGTTTGCATTATGCCTTGAGATAGGCATTTAGTTTGCATATTACAAATAGAATGGAACTCATGAGAGCAGAAGGTTCAAGACCAAGTTTCTATGATTTTTGGCCTTCAGGAAAAAATCCTATATTTTTTTAAACTTCTGCTTCTAATCTGCCCTTGTAAGATTTTACAGTGGAAAGGAAGAGAGAGGAAAAGTTCTCCAAGTGTTTGTAGATTTAACCATTATTTTGCATTTGCCATTTTAAACTGTATATTAATATGCTATGAAATTAGCTCAGTGGTAGGTAGGTAGGTAGCCAGGAGCAGGGATTTATTTTCTTAACTTAGGTACAAAACCCTTGCTTGTTCCATGCTACTCTAGTTTGGGACCATCCAAGTTACTGACATCTAACATATTACATCAAGAATTACCCACGGCATATTTCCAGAGCTGCACCTGAGCACCAGGGCAGCACTAACACGCATCAGGTGTATCACTTCTGGCATAGGACAAGCTTCATCAGCACTTGCTGGAGATGTGCTCCACTGCCCTGTGTAGACCTGTCCTGTGGGAGGTAGAGAGTGTCCAAGATCCACTATGCTTTCAGCAGCTCATTCTTCTTAATTTTGTATTTATTGACTTGGAGATGTCCTTTTTATTTTCAATTTTTAGAAATGGTAGCATATCCATGGAACCTCTGCATGTTTGCTGTGTTTAAATTCACTGTTACTGTGAAAACATTCAATGAGTCCACACAGCAAGGGGAAATTTGCCCTATGATTTCTTTTGTATTGTGCAGGTTTTGGAAGACTGGAGCCTTTCCCCGGCATTTTCTGATAAATAAGAGCTGCTAAACGTCTATTTTTCAATAAACTTCCTGGTAAAAATTGGTGGGGTTTAAATCTCCATGTAAATTTATTTGTTGGATTTTTTTATTATTACCATTTAGAATGTAATTTAGATGTTAGATCATAGCCTTCTGGCAGTACTAAAGCATTTACTGCTCAAATTCTTTAGTGAAAGAACTCTCAAAATCATTTAGTTAGTATCTGCAACCCAGACATGCAACCACATCCTTAGACTCATGCAGAATGTAAAAAGAGATCGGATATTTTGGTAACAACTTGAAGATTTGTTTGATTACCTAATTCCAGTTCAGAAGAGTTGACCTTGCTGTGACAGAGCGCTTGATATTCGCTCAGTTTAAAATTACGTACAGTAACCTAGGTTTGCTGATGTGTTTTTGTGCTTTATTAAACCTACTAATACTGTCACATTTTGTAAAATAAATTATTTGCTTTATAGATTTTGAGAAAAGGACATCAAACTCTCACCCAAATTAGTCTTTCCTGCAATAACCTTGCACTGAAATTTTCTTGACTAACCCACAGAACAAGAATTAAGTATAATTTGATTCTTGCAAACCATCCTGTACATTAATTTAAAAAATTAATCATTACAAATCATATGTCTAGTACAAATTGGTTATTTAAGGGAGAATTTGGCATTTAATTTTTGTTTCAAGTTGTTCAACCACGCCCACAATAACAGGGGTTTTGTATGTTTAAATAGAATTCCTTCTATTCCCAATTGCACTCATTGTCCTTATCCTGTCACTGGGCACAACTTGGAAGGAACTGGTTCCATCTTCTTTACTTTTTCCCAAAGATATTTACTCACATTTATAAGTCCCCTCCTGAGTTTTTTTATTCTCCAGACTAAACAGTCCCAGCTCTCTCTGAGTCTTCCTATGTGACACATGCTCTAAGCCTTTAGTAATTTTTGTGTCTCCAGTATGTCCATGTCTTTCTAGTCTCACAGGGCTGTGTGGCTGAGCAGTGCTCAGTATGTATCCTGGACATTCAGGCATGGAAGAAGCCTGCTACTTTTTTTCAAAAGAACACCTTTGAATCTCTTGATGTTCCAGGAGACAATAGGTGGTTCATTGGGGACTGTGAAACAATGCCTAACAAGGAAGTGTGAAGATGCAGGCATCAATAGATTTTATTCTAATTCCCGCTCTTTCATTAGTTTTGCAGTTTGATTTAATTAATTTCAAACTAAATGAAAGCATATTATACTTCTTTTACCCATGTTGCCAAAATTCTGTATCACTGTGGCGAGAAATTTTAGATGCTCTGAACTAAGCAGTAAAGGTACAGGGGGTGGCACTACTTTCCTTACACAGAATGGGAATCATCTAAAGGTATCATACAGACAATTTCCCAAAATTGATAATAACTTGTTTTTATATTTTCTCTATCAAGAGTTTTGCACAGGATCCTTGTAGAGAGAACCATGTGAAAAACCAGAAATTACGCAAGGAAGAGCCGTCAAAGCTCCCCAGGTAACACCTGAGTCACACACAATCACAGCTGACGCTTCCCAGTTGCCTTCTGGGTTAGAATGTAACTTCCTGAAATTCTTTTTAGAAAGAGCTTTGTTGTGAGAGGAGGGTGGGTGCACACTGCCCCTGTGTCTAGCCTGATCTTCTATCTCACATAGTGAGGATTACTGCCTCGGCTGTAGCCTTGCTACAGGCTTGCAGTGAAAATCAGTGGCACACAGTGGCTTCCAGTCAGCATCAGGGCCACCCTTAGCAGACAGCAGGAGCACACACACAGAGCCTTTGCATTTCCAGTGCAGAAGATACACCCAGAGCTGGCATTACTGTAAGAGCTTGGACAGGAGAGAGAAATGGGAGCTTCACTGATTCCTTTCTCATGGATATTCACAACACAGTTGGCCACCAAAACAGCAGCTTCTTACCATATTCTGGGCTGCTGGAAAATTCATCAAACTTTACAATTAATGTACGTTACTTTTGGGGAGACCAGGGTGAAGCAGGTTATTTTAGTCTCCATTTCCAGTATACATAGGTTATTGCATTTTTGTACCTCAAGAACTTTACAACTCCATACATAGGGTCAGAGTTACTGTGTCTGCTTCAAAGATTTCTGTACTTCTATTAGTATACTCCCCATCATCTGTGCTTTCCTTACACCTTCCTTCAGATAAAGAAGTAAAATGCATTGATACTTCTAGTAACTAATAATTATAAAGAAGAAAAACTTCTTTCAAATTGTCTTTTCTATCAAAATATTAAACCATTTGTAACAACCATGCCTGATAAATACAAAGATGAGGAAGATTATGTATTTTTCTACCCCTACCCCTGTATTTCATCAGAACTTTGTTCTTCAGAAAATAATTCAAAGTATCTCTGATTTAAGTATCTTTTTTTGGCTATCTATCATACCATGTGTTACTGCATCATGGCCTATATGGCATAACTACTGTACTGTGAAGAAAAGTGATTTATTTACTAACAGAGGAACATGGGCAGTAAACATCTATTTAGAAAATGGAAAATAAGTGACTCTGAATTCAATGCCTATTGGGAATATTTTGAATATTTCACATAGCAGTTCATTTCTTTTATTCATTGACTGTTCTTCCAGATAATATGAGTATGTTCTAATGAAGCTAAATTTAACACCTATAAGTGTTCAGAAGGAAAGTGCTTTTCCTTTGGGATGCATATTCATTCATTTTTTCAACCTAACGAGTATCAGCATCCAGACAAATTCCATGATGAGAAATTGATACTAACCATGTGTGGCACAAAGTTGGTGATTTGTGACTGAATACTGACTTGAGTTTCGCAGATATGAGACATCAATTTCCCAGTAGTGGTCCTTCTATAAGAAGCTAAAGAATTCTGAAGGTTAGTACTTTCTGAAGCTCAGAAGATTTTAAAGCTTAAAGAATTTATTTTTTTTTATTTGTAGGGTACAGGAAACCTGAAGGAGGTTTTTTAGGCTGGATGACATGGATCAGGCTGCGGACCATGACTTCAAAGTTATATATACAAGGTTGTAAGTACTTAAAGATCACAGTTGCCTGTCTCAAAACAGTGCCAAGGCCACAAGAGGAACTTGTCATAAGATAAGCCCTGACAGCAGGAACTTGAGATAAGCACAGATAGGAGAAATTTTCAACAGGAAGGCACTAATTCCAGGTCTAGTGGATGTGAGGTCTGGTTAGCACATCCTGGTTAATGTATTGAGGCAAAAAGTTCCCACCATGGCAAACTGTGGGAAACAAAGCAACCGTCTTTGCTTAAAAAACTGCTAAGTTGAAGAAGAAAGAAATCTCCGTTCCTCACAGCACAAACCAAGAAAAAATAATATTTAATAACAGCAACAACTAAATCTCGTCTAAGGGGCTGATAAACTGTCTGATAATAGAAACTTATAGAATGAATCCTAGCGAGCTCAAATTAATGACTTTTACAGCGAATACTATCTACGAAAAAAAAAAAATCTAGAGTCCAGTAATAATAATTTAGTCTCCTCCTCAGGAATTTTACAGTTACTATGGTTATAGTCTGGATGCTGAAAATAGCAAAATAATAAAACTTAATTGGACTGAAAGGCAAAAAAAAGTTCTTTATTATAACAGCTGAACTCAGTAGCATGAAAAGCACCAACATATCCTAAAGGCATATTCTGGAAATACATATTTCATTTCTATATAAAACAAAGCAATTAAAAATTCTTTTCAAATTATCTCACTTATACACACTTATCTATTTCATTCCTGCCACTATATTGTGCCAGTAATCTGCAGTAGCAATCATATGTTTTCTATTTCCATTTAGATGCAGAAATATTTTCAGCCTATTTGATGAGATTGTGTGAAATACAACCTTTTCCTCACCTGAAAACCATGTCATCCCAAAGAGAAGCTTTATCACCCTTTCAAGAAAAAGAAACATGCTTGTCCATACGATTGTCTTTGATAGCACTTGGTCACAATAGGACTTATTTATGAAGAGTCAGAGAACATCAGTCACCTTCTAGACCACAGCAGTGATAGGGAAATTAAGCTCAATAATCTTATGCTTTTTGGAGTCACCAAAATGCTTAATTTCATTTCTCCCCGCTATTCTATCAGAGTTCACTTGCAGCAAGAAAGCTGTCAGGAAATAAGAACATGAATGGGGAAACAAGTACTCAATCTCTTCCTGAAGAGTGGCTACAAGTGAAAGTAAAAAGTACTTTGCCTTCTTCGAAATCAGGTTATTAATGCAGTACCTAAAAGAGAGTTTGAATTTTCTACACATAGCTTCAAATTCTATATTCCCTGTTCTTTGAATCCTATGCACTCCAGTCATGGAACAATCTCTCCAGAACAGGAGAACACATGTTTCATCAGCTGTATTTGCAAATATACATCCATGTGAACAAAAAAACCAACCAAACAAAAATAACCCCACCTTTTCTACCTGATGTAACCTAATGGCAAACGTGACCTATAGACTGAGCTGTCAGGCTGACTCCAGCAACTTCGCCTAACATACAGGTGATGCTCAACACTGCAAGGTTATGGGGAAACCATCATTAGAGATCAATATCAAAGTCAGTGGTGACTGCACTGAGGTGTAGAAGCACAGTTTAGCTCAGTTAACTTAAAGCTACCAAGATCCCATTCCACTAAACATGTAATTATATGTAGAGCTAAGCCCAGTCTCACACTGAAGTGCTCTTTGAACAATGCCGTGAACCTCACAGCTACAAACCCTGTCTTGCAGCCAGGGCAAGCAACAGCAAAGACTGCAAAAGAAATAAGTCCTATTCCTGGAAGAAGGCACTGAAGGTGTTAAGTTTACTAGAGCAATAAAGAGAGATATAAATCTTGCAGCATCATCTCAACATCTTCAGTTTGAGAGGCAGGGAAAAAAATTAATTTATCCTGAATTTCCTCTTGCTCTTCTTTCTGGTGTGGAAGAGACAACTGTTGACTTCAGAGTACTGATAAATGAAGGAGTAGTTAGGTTGAAGTCTCTGAAATGACAGTTTCTGAAGTAAATTCCAACTTGTATTGCAGTCAGATGCAAAAGAGCTGTCAGAGAGATTTACCTCTCAAGAAGCAGTGTTTGGTAGGATGGTAGATCAAGTTTTATATTCTTATCAAAACACATGAATTCAAAACTGATTTACACTTTAGGGATGAAAATTTATAGACAAAGAATGTTTAAATTATCACAAATAAATAAAAACCATAAAAGATGAATAATTCACTTTCATTAATGCTTTAGGGTGTCTTTCTCTTGAGAATTCATTCAGGAAGAATAGCTATTTGTCCATTCCATCCCAGTACTGCTGAATATTCAAGCAGTAAGGAAGCATCCTCTCAAATCAGGCACTATAATCAACTGTCTTTTGAAAAAAAAATAAAATCACTAGTTCCAGTTTGTATGGGCAGGTTTTAAAGAGCAAATGACAAATTGATTTTTTTTTCTAAATAATATTCTAAATAAGGAAATTGTTATGTATAATTCATAGCCAAAATGATCAAGTACTTGGTAAACAGCTCTGAAACAGTGTTTCCAGGGTCTCTCTCAACTTCGTTCTCCTGATACCCACTGTACCTCAACCCCAAGCACAGAACTGTCTTTCAGGTCACCAATACATTTTCTCTCCTAAGTCAGGCTCTTCATGAATGCCTACTGCTGCTACCTCCCATTAAGCAATACAGTCAATACCTATTCAAATTATATTAAACAAATCTAATTCTAACCCAATATTCACATAATCAAGCAGTTATGTCATTTTACCAGCACAAGAAATGTATTTTACTTATTTCTATAAATTATTACCACTATTATTATCTTTAAAGAAGGTATAGAAAAAGTAATTAAGTGGCAAAAAGACTTCAGAAAGTCTCACCATTTTTTATTTATGGTTAAAAGCCCTGATGGCTACAGGTATTGTAATCATAGAATCCAATTAATAAAACTCTTCTTATCTCTCACCAAATAATATTATGGCAATTTTTTAGCAACTTCATTCTAAGGAGAAAGATGAACAGAGTGCATGATTTTGTTAGAACGGATGGGTCTGTGAATTTTGTCTAAAAAGACTTTTTATTGCAAGTGGAATGAGAAATATTTCACATCCTCTGCTGTAGCATGAGAGGAAAAACATTTTAAAGGAAAAACATATACATCCAAGGAAATAATTTCCTGAAGAGAAAGAACAAAAAAATCAAACAAAAGTCTCAAACCATTAAAACAAAACAGGCATTAATTGCAACTAAGACAGGATTATATTCATAACTCTTGAATGGATGATTCTGGAGTTCATTGCCTGTAAAGAAGGCAAAAAAACCCCCAACTATTGGTATTTGCAGGCCTCTGGCAAAGCCAAAACACCATGAATTTGTTAATATAGAAATACACCATTAGATATTGATTTTCAATACACTATATGACTTGCCAATTTTCTCATGTGAAGCCTCCCTGTAAGAGATCAAGAACCACTAATGATAGACTGGGAAATTTCCTACTGATGCACAGTTGTGCACACACACGAACACACACACACACAGAGCACTTGTCACCTGTGTTGTGAGACAAAACCAGGCAGGAAACTGTGGCATGAGAGGAGCACATGGAAAAGAGTGAAGAGGTAGCTCTTTTCCCAGGTAAAGAGCTTTGCTGAAAGAGTGTGCATTCCTTAAAACCAGGCTCAGCACACATTGCAATGCCCAAGTCCAAGCAATGTTTGGATCAGAGCTTGCCCAAAACTTGGGCTGCTTTCATCTGCATCAGCCTGAAATGCACCACCTCTGGCCTCAGAGGGGAAATTACCCTGGTACAGAGACCACCTGCAACAGGATG
Source organism: Ploceus nigricollis (assembly GCA_013399945.1). NCBI lineage: Eukaryota > Metazoa > Chordata > Aves > Passeriformes > Ploceidae > Ploceus > Ploceus nigricollis. Next base: position 136,908 of record VXBC01010283.1, on the reverse strand, counting down.
TGCAGACTAGAGGCTCTTTAATGCATCTTGCAGGGGCCTCAAGCTTCTCAAGTACCTGAGTCACCACCAGCTGCCTTTGAACAGCTTCTGAAAATCGGCACCTCTACCTGTACAACTTTCAATACCAAAATACACAGTGGTAAAGATTTTTCTGTCAGAGCAGTTATGTGAGTATTTCTTCACAGAAGATTAAGAAGTCCCAACTGAACAGCAGCAAAAGCTATAAATGGAAACCAAGATGTTAACCCTGAAGTCTTCATATGCTTTATTTCACTGAAGTCTTAGTATTTTTCTCTTCATTTTATAAGAAGATTTATGCGCACCCCTGAAAAAATAGTATCATTTTCAGAAAAATTCTATCTTTACCTACTGGAACCAGAAGACAAATAAATTTTAAAATCCTAATTACAGGAAGAGAGATACTAGTCTAAATGCCAAATCAAACCAAGCAATAGGGGCAGATGGCCTGAAATAAGAACTCTTTCATGCAATGAAAAATCTCTTTAATCCTTAAAATGGAAAAACCCCCAGGGTTTCTAGAAGTTTTAGGCCTAAAGAGTTATATTTTTAATGTGTTAACTACTTCTGATGTTTTTCTTTATACGGTGTTCAGTGTAGGTTGTAATGTACTTCCAAATATCTGTATGCTAAAGTGGGAGAATACTTTACTTAAAATATCTTCTCTGCAATAAGAAGTTTTAACACTACTTCATTGTATTAAAAGAGCTCCACCTCTGAGAGCCTTTGTTAAAACTGCATTTCCTTTTTGGTAAGATTTCCTACATAACTTCTTTTTAACCTCTTCCATTTGGTGACATCATATTAAAATTGCAAAATATTTCATGAAGACAAGGCAAGATGCATTCTTGAAAATTCAGGATTTTCCCTAAGAAATGTACACAGTGGATGGAGGCAAAAGATAAAAGAGGACCACTATTTTCTGTGTCCAGCTTGGGATAAGCTTGGGAGAGGTAATTGATCCTTAATACAATGGAATAGAATTGTGTAATATTTTTTTTAAAAAAGCTATATATTGCTTGAAAATCATGGCTTAAAGATTTTCAAGCTTTTCAATCCATACCATATGCTCTGGATTCCCAAAAAACTTCCAAGGAAGTTTTAGATGAATTCAAGTTCTTCTCAGGGTCTGAAGTTTATGACAGCAAAATCCTCATAAATGAACCCAAATTTACTAGTCTTGTTATATTAACTAAATAAAGTGAATAGTAATTACAACTGCTTGCTTAGCTAGGAACTGCTCTAAGTCCTTGCATCTCTTGAAACAAATGGCTGTGATGTGCTAAATATGAATCAAATAGGTACATGACCGTTTCAGATAACGAGAGGCTTTAAATGCTTAAAAAACCCCAACTGATCCTATGACCTCAGGAATGCGTCTTTTCAGGACTGAATCCAGCACACCTAGAAAAGTTGATTCAACTCCTACCACCATCAATTGGCAGGATTAGGTGAAAATGAATACCTGGCAGAGATGTTTCACTTATTTTATATTATTTCCTTAAACATATATACATAAACAAATCACCACAGCTCTGTAGAAAAGAGGAGATTTCAATATTGGACTCAGAAACTGACTTCTTTGACCTTATTTTGTAAGGAACAATCCAGACAGTATAACCTTGCTGTTGGCAGCATTAGAGATGAAGCTGATCTTAATTCCAGTTAAAGTCTTGCTTGCTCTTTGATCACACGAAACAAGGTCAAACTTATTTTACCTGAAGGTGTACCCTGTAAAACTCAGAAAAGTGCTACAAAGAAGCAATAGAATCATTCATAATTTAAATGACAGCATGTTTTACACAAAGGACTGTCAAGGAATATGATAAGGCTATGAAGTAAATTGAATAGAATTCAAGGAATCATTTGCAGGTGGTAGAGCTAAATGAGAAGGATTAAAATCATAGTTAAAAGAAAGGGCATTGGAAATTAAAGTAGAGACATGTAAAATCACTTTACTGATTGCCTAGCATATTTCTAGTATTTTACAAACAAAAAATAATTGCCTATTAGGATAAAATAGTTAGTAAAAGCATAATAAAAAAGAGAATGAAGAGAAACTTGAAGAACAAAAACACCCAATAAAGAAGATGGGACAGTCTGCAAACATACTTCAGTTGTAAGTTGAGGTGCTTTTAGTGATTGAAGTTTTCTTACTAATGAAAACATTTAGAGCCTTTTACACAGTTCTCATCGTCTTGTGTAAATGTCAGCAAAAAGATGCTGCATAAAGCTATCATGCAAGTGAAAATGGAGTAGCTAAAATTCTGATTTTCCCACTGATTTCTTCAGGATTTTTTGCGCAATACTGAGGAATATTGTCTCAGGTGTTTTATTTCACTTTTTAATAGTAAATAAATCAAATTCTTTTTCCTGTCTACAATGCATGCACATACACACAGCAATCTTATAAAACATTAAAACAGCAGAAGAAATAATGTAATGTTGCCCAATTGTTTATCTAAATATAAAGCTTTATGCTCTCATTTCCAGCAAGCTTCATAAGAGATGAAACTAAAGCAGGGAAAATGAGAAGACACACTGAAATGAAGCCATGAGACATCCCAGGTTTCTATCAGTATCCACATCCCTGAAATGTTCCTATTGCCTGGCAGCATCTCATTAAGATGAATGGGTCACTTCACAAGTCTTTGGAGACTTTCTGAAAGGGCATCAAAACAATAGCATTTACTTTCTGCATAATTTCATAGATATTTACTGGCATGGCAATCAGGTGCTTTACATTTAAAAAAATGACCCAGAGAACCACTCAAGTTTTTTGAGATTTTTCACTTTTCCTGCACAAGCTTTCACACTTGAAACACACACACACTTTTTTTTTTTTTTTTGTTCTGTTTCTTCTAATTAACTAGCTTAAAGTTTCAAATTCTTGGCAGTTAAAAGCTTCTATTCATATCGTTACCTGTTGGAACCCAGGGCAAGGGGAATATTTCTCTGTCTGTCCTGAGGGTTCTGACTCCCAGAGAAGCAGTGACTTTGACCCTCATTCATGGAGAAACCTTCCAAACCTCAAGATAAACTAGAGACCACAAAAGTGTGAAATAGGTTGTAGAGAGTAGTGTAGTATGTCACTTGGGTGAGAAATTTAGGTTTTAGGATTTTTAGTATGTTGTAGATGGGAACAAGATGGAGGGTATAGGGTGTTGTCTCGAGTTCCTTTTTCTTCCTTCTTGTTCATGGGTTTGGTGGTATCTTGTAACTGGGTAGAAAAATCCGCATTGCGGGCTCTGAGGGGTCAGTTATTGGGTTAGAAGGGAAAATAATCCAGGTGTCACTTCTTAATTGGGTAGTTTAGTTTTTGATTAGATTTAAAAAACCTTGTAACATGAGATTATTAGCCATTTTTGTGCTGTTTTATTGCATGCAAGGTCTGGTGCAGACAGTGTGCTGAAGTTTTGATAAGATAACAACAAAGAAGAACCTGAAGACCGAAAAAGCCCTGTGCATCTCCTTTTCCTGACACAGAACTGCTCCAGGAGGGTTACCCCTGTCAGGGGAGCCCCAAGGGAGTGGCCCAACGTGGGGCCTGCAAAGCTATAGTACCTCTCAAATATAGCTTCATGACAGGTAAATGCTAACAGATCTTCAGTGCGTATAGGTTTCTTTGAAAGCCTGTTAATGCAGCCCTCTTCCTTTTTAGTACAGGTCTACCTAATGTACCTTCTCCAGCTGCTCTGAAAGTTGTTAGTTTGTCTTCAGAATTCACACTGACTGAAATAAAAGTAACCCTTAAAGCAGCAGGATAAGCCTGCTATTAGACTAGCTTAACAGAAATTTCAGCCTCGTGATCAAAGAAATGGGAGTAGGTAGAAAGACACGGCGGTAACTGAAAATCTGGGATACGTCTAATTAGGCCAATGTGATTTCCCATGGAGCTGAGTAAAGGCTTAGACAATTTCATGTCAATCTCCTGTTCAGAATTTGCTGAGATGGTACACTTCATCCACCACATGGTGGGGATCTAGCCCAAGCTCCTTCCCCCTTGAACCAAAATGCCTCTGGATAAGGCAAAGATTTCCTTGGTGCCCAAGAGAAGTGAAGCTTTCCTGATAAAAAAAAAAAAAAAAAAAAAAAAAAAACCCAAAAAAAACACACAAAAAACCCCCAAAAAACCAAAAAAAAAAAAAAAAAAAAAGAAAAAAAGGAAAAAAAGACATTAGACAAAACAGAGTCACTACTGCATCTGCTTCTCATCCTATATGGATTCCTTCTCTGCTTTCCTTCAAGGAATTATAAAAGTCAGTCATGGTGCTATGCCTTCATGCTAGTTAGTGGAGATAAAGGATTTTAGCAATACCTGCCATCTTGTCCAACACCTCTAAAGGAGAAGAGATTGGTTAACCCCACAGCTAGTTGATGGGTGGGTATCCATGTGATGGAACAAAACTCTTCCTGACAGAGACAGATCATCTAATAACATGATGTAATCTTGTAGCAACATGCTGGGAGATTCAGGCTGGACATTGGGAGAAACTTTCACACAGCATACACTGCTCAGAGAAGCTGTGGAACCCTTTCCTTTGCAGTTTTCAAGACTCAGCTAAGCAAAGCTGGCTGACCTGTGAGATGGGTGACTGTCCTGCTTCATGTGGAAGCTCTCAGTTCAGCTGAAGAGAGAACAGAGAGTTCTCTCAGGCTTTGGCCTGGGAAAGTTAGGAGCAGAGAATCAAAATAATTATTATCTCTGGTCCTTGTTGCGCTCATGTGGAATGTGTTCTGGAGATTGTTTACCCAAGGTGATTGCTTGATTGGATTCTGGTGATGGTGTTTGGATTCATTGACCAATTGGATCCACAGCAGTGTCTGATCTCTCAGGAGGGAGTCACGAGATTTCTAGTTAGTTAGTTAGTTGTTAGTGAGAGCTCTTGCTACTGTAATATAGTGTAATATAGAAATATAATATAATATACTATAAGATGATATAATAAAGCAATTGATCTAGCCTTCTGAACCATGGAGTCAATGCTAATTATTACCCAGCTGGGGGCCTGTGGCAACAATTGGTGACCCCGAGCGCCTTCATTTCCAGGGGTTGTGCAACAGCTTGAGGCAGCAGGCTGGACTCGATGACCTTGGGAGGTTCCTGCCAACCAATACTCACAACATTCAGTGAGCACTGTACACTTATGAGTGTACAGCTGGATGTCTGGCCAAGCTGGATGCCTTAAGGCAACTAAAGAAACTGAATTGTAGAAGTGCCAGATGGTACAGAGGTATTTGAACCTGCTCCTTATCTGTGGGACCTTTGGGATTATGAATTTATCTCTTAACTAGGTCCTTTAAGCATATCCTGATATTCTTCAAAGAGTCAAAAGTCTACTAACTTTGTTAGCATAATAAAGCTTTAGCTTTAAGGAATCTGTAGCTTCCTTAGTGGCTTTGAGAACATGAGATCTATATTCCTTTCTCACATCTTTAAAATCATTGCCAATGCTAAAGTGTGTTACAATGCTAAAAAGTACCAGAGAAGCTTCATTATCCTGAACTGGAATTTCTGATATCCATATTTTAACAATTATTTGACATAACACAGCAGCCAAAGCCTCAGCTGATAAGACCACCATTTCATGGCCTATTTGTCACTATATTAAATTTGCATAAAGACAATTATTCAAACAGCTATATAAATAACAAGTTATTTGGAAAGGTTAGCTGAAATTTATCTATATTACTGGACATAAAAGCATTTCAGCATTTTCAGACTTGCTCTAGAGAATCAAGTCTTCAACACCATAAGTTTTTGTGACATACACTGAAAAATAAAGGAAAATGCAGAAAACCTATTCTATATTTTACAATTATTTTAGCAAGTATTTAAAAGATTCAAAATTTTCTTGAAGCATTTTCAGTTAATTGGTAATATTTTTAAAATAATCTCAAGTAGCTAATATGTTGTGAAGGTAGATGCTTCATAAAATTTCATAAAGAAAAATAATCCATAAGAACACTTCTCTTATGCTAGTACTTTTCCTTACTAATTTATATTTTGCTTTGGAAATCTACAGTTACTTTTTTTCTCAAAAGAACGTGAATTTCAACAATATTTTTTAGTTTATTCTTTTGAGTAAATAATTTTTAAACTAAGCTTCAGTGAAAAGCTGTTCATGCAAACAATTTTCCAACTAAATTTATTGAAAATATCACTTCCTGTTATGAAAAAATGTTCCCAAGGCCTACAGTATTCCCATTCCAACAGTATATAAATACAAATTCACCTTACATAGACATAAATTTTAAAAAAAATTTAAGAAATACTTTTAAATTGTGTTTTGCATAGAACTTTTTTAACAAATGGGATTTTTCTCATCTCCCAAATCTGATACAATATTTCTAATACCCAAGTATCATTTTTCTACTAAAATACAGATTACGTGAAGATTGCTCATCAGATCTGTTCATTTTTTAATCACCACTTCCAATGTATCAGTCTTTTCTGTTAAAGAACTGAAATAAAAAATAAAAATATGCACATTAAGCCAGTTGGATTTAAGGCACCTTTGCCTGATTAACTGTCAGACTAGAGAAATTAGCATGTCTTAAGCAACTGAAAAAACGTTCCATTTTAAGGACACAAAGCCATATATCTATGGGCACTAATTCTGTAATTAAAAAAAGTAACAATAACATTGTAGAGCCAAGGATGCTGTTTACTAAAAGGGTGGTTCTAGTAACTGTCAGATAAAGGAAGCAAAGCTGGCATTATCTTTTCTTCCTGTCTTTCAAAAATTCTAGTGAAAAGAACAGCTCATATGGAGCCATTTAACTTTTCTTTTTCTATGTTGATGTCAGCTTTGCAGTTATACTTGGCATAACAGCTTTGATTAAACATTTTATATAATTGTAAGCTTCCTGAGGGGACTCAGAATGGAACTATCAGGTGCTTGGGTTACATTCCAGATGGCAAGAGATTTGCTCAGCTTCACACTCCTCTTCCCACTGATGATACTAAACCACAGTGGAATACATTTGCAAGTAATTCCAGGAACCATCAGGCTGAATTTCAAAGAATTAAAAAAAATCAGCAACTCTGCTCTTAAAACAAAGCAGATGATTTGCAGTATCTGTTTTATAAACAATTCCAAGGCTTTCCCTTGAGTAATTTTTAAACCTGTGTCTGCAAAGGCTAGGTTCCAAAAGTGCTGCTGTTGCACTAAGGTTACACGTGAACTGAAAAGGCTTTCCAGAGTTAATCCTTTCCTACTCCTGATCTGATGTGTAGCTAAACGGATACTTGAGTCAACAACCTCTAGAAGCAGGCAGGTTTGGTAAGGGCATGTTGAGAAGTCAGCCTACAATCAGATTCATTTGGGCTACCATCACAAATGGCCACTACCTAGACAAACTTCATTTACCACAGCAAGTTAGCTTCTGCAAGCAGCTAGGAGGCATCCAATCTCACCTGCAGAAATGGCAATACCAAGGCACACCTTCAGGATGTTCAGGAACATACCTGAGGACACTGCTGCCCTATATTCTAGAAAGCATCAGAAGTGGAGGGCTTGGAGGACAATCACAATGACCATTTTCAGAAACCCCCAATATGCCTGGATCTGCTGTTTGCCATTTCCCTGTTTCCACTGGGCTGTCAGTTGTTCATACTTGTTTCTCACCTGCAGATAGAATGTTTTAAAGTGTGCTTATACATGCACAATGATTGAGCTGGACTGGCTTCAGGAGTTTTTCTGTCCCATTAAAGTGGACATCTAGACTTGAGCACAGTGGAAGTATTTCCACCCAAAGCTTCATCCCAAAAATTCTCTCTGACTACTGAATACTCGTAAGGTCACTATTCTGAGTTCAGACCCAAGACCAAAGCAAGACTGCTTCTTGTCATGCACAAAACTGAACTAAGCTTAACTAAATACCTGTCACAATAACTAAATACTGAACTGGACTTTGTTTCATTTTAGCATCCTAGAAGATTTTACCTGCTGGATTTTAGGCTCAACACCCAGCAGCAGACTGGCTTTCCACTTCCCATTCTCAGTAACACGTAGCTGTGACAGCTTAAGGATGCCTGAGGAAGAACAAGCAGCCATGGGGAAATGAGTACTGGTTTTGTATTTCATCAAAAGACGATAACAATAATGATGTGATCGTCCTGCTAGAACACACTGAAAGAGTGGTTACAGATACAAAGTCAGGAGAGGAGTTTGAAAAGATACTTTTTTTCTAACCTGGAACCAAAGTTTTATTCTGTGTGTGGAGCACTACTGTAATGCAGAATGAGAACTAAACAACTACAAGGAGTTATTGGCTAACAATAAAGGCTCATCAGAGAGTATGTGCAGATTCACTCAACGTTAGTGCAACAAATAGCAGAAGTGGTAACCCCAGTGAAATTAATGCCTGATTTGTTGATCCCAATTCCTTTTATTGACTATATTATCCACTTTTTACTGCTAACAAGGAAAGGTAGAAGAGCAAATACACAAAATTGTATAACTTGATTCTCATCAAAAGCTACAGAGGAAATGAAATACCTTGGAATGGGCTTCCCTGTTATGTAGTAAATCATAGTTTTCAAATGAAGATTCATCAAAATACTGTCAGAATTCATCATCCTCTAAAAAACAATCAAGGAATTTAACTGTGGGTAGTAATTTGAAAAATTAACATCAGTAATTTAATGTTGGACTGTCTTAGGAATGTAAGGTATGATTAAGTAACTCTTGGATGTCAGGTTATTTCAGGACACAGTTATTTCAAATCCCACTTCATTCTGAATAAGCAGAATATAGAAATATTGCACTGGAGCATCTTAACATAATAACATCATGAACATGAACAAATTAATTTTGTGAAATTGCCTCTGCTTTCTTATCAATATAGTTTGCAGACATTCCTTTGAGTGATGGGATGTAAAAGTTAAAGCAGTATTTCACTATAAGGGATTCTTTGAATCAAAGAATTAAAAGTAATGTGGAAAAGAATAAAGGTCAGATATATCTGACCTTGAAAGATAAGAACAAACTACAACTCTTTAAATCTTCTGAAATCTCAAAAAAAATTTAAAAGGAAGGTCACAAAGGATTTAATCAATTTGCTTATGAATAACACCTTAATGAAAAGTAAATCTTCTGTTTTAGCATAGGAGTAAAATGTCATGCCTGAACTATATTACAGATCTAGCAACATAAATGAGAATTAAGAAGAACATTCTTTCATCTCATATATACAGGAAAACTATTAAAATATGTAAACAGTAAATATAGGTTTAAACATTTATTTCATGAAAATAATGCTTAGGAAATAACATTGTAATTACAGGAAAAGTCATATAAATTTAATTTTAAAATTAATATATAGCCTAAAGATGTAACTTCAATTATATTTTAAGTTTGAACTCTGTTTTGAAATTACCACGACAGGCATTTAGAAGTATTTGTTTACAGTACTGGTATTTTTGGTGTAGTTATATTTAAACCTTAGTTCTGCAATTTTGATCAATCAGTTTGTTGGGGGTTTTTTTTTAAATATTAAAATACCAGTCTTGAGTTTGAATAGAGTGAAGTCTTCAGGACATAAGCATCAATTATAAACCACTGTTCTGATTGTCCCATTGATTTAAAAATAAAAGTGGAAAAAACATTCAAGTCATAGCATAGTCTTATGGGACAGGAAGCAACCCAACAGCAGAGCTACAAAAATTACTATTTTATGTCATTTCAGAGACTTGAACTTGTAAAAAAATTCAGAATCCATTCAAGGAACAACTATTTGAATTGAAATAACAAAGGATTATATCTTCTGTAGCTCTTACAGAAATCTTTGTACAAGAGAAAAGTCAAAAATGGACAGTACAACATTAGTCAGGAAGGCAATCTTCAGAAACACAATCCCACATCACCTCTGCAAGGGATGATTTTGCTTACAGTTCACTTGATTTAAATCTATTCATTTCCTTTTCTGTCCTCTACTTAGAAAATTCTTTATAAGACAAGTACTTTCAAAAGAATCCCTGGAATCATTCTCTTTCCATAAATAAAACTGCCAATAAATATCTCATACCTGCTAGAAATTGATGTGTAATTATGCAACATCCCAAATTTTGGAAAGTTACATTTCAGTGTCATGATGTATGAGATTACTTGGATGTTCATGGACTTTTAGTCTGTCAATGATGTAATAGAAAAAAGTAGCTATTATTACTCTGTTTACGCAAAATATTACTCTCAGTTCTTAATAGGGTAGAAGTACTCATAAAGTAGAGACAAAAAAATAACTTTAAGCTATAGTAATTCTTCACATAAAGCTATTTTTGGAACCTGTGAACTACATAGCTATTCATAGTCACATTTTGTCCCTGCCAATACTTGTCACAAAAGTATTCTAGGAAAGCTCACCTCAGAGCAGTCTTCACAATTTTTATTAATTTATGTTTTCTCAGTCCTTCTAAAATACTGTAAAGTAACAAAGTTTCTCTATTCATCTTGAATGGATTAACAAATAGGTATTCGGAGAGGTTTGAGAGCATGCAGAATGCCAGGAAGTTAGGATGACAGGATAAAAGTATTTGCAGCTATAGTGATGCTACCATATTGATGTCTACTTAAGAAACAGCTTTGTCATGCTGTCTACAGTCCTTATTTAAGCAATAAATACCTGAAACCCCAATAATTTTTAAAACCTTAGCCATCTATTGTGTGTATTTTACAATTTTAATCCAGCAAGATCTCCTCTGTTGAGTTTTACAACCTTCTCCCTACTCCTGAAGCAGAAAATATGGCTATTATCTATGGAGAAAAAACACAGAAAGTTCCAGCAAAAGATTATTTATCATGTGAATAATTTTATACATAGGTAAAAAAGACTCCTCCTTTTTTAAGAACTGTGAGCAATCTGAGGCCAAGACTGCCTGACTGACATGCTAGTCATTACAAGTAACCAGAAAATCTGTGGGGGAAGATGCACTGATGATCTAGAAGCATTTTAATGCTTCTAGATTTTTCTTTTCTTTTAGTGCAGACTTATATTGCCTGTTGCTTTTGGATGTTTCAGGAGACACACGTGAATATTTCAAATAAAAATGTGGCAGCTTAGAAATCTGCATTACATATATGTTTCAAAAAGCAGTTATGGGTCTGATGGTGCCCAGCTGCATAGAGCTGCAGAAGGGAATAAATCCTCCTAGCTCCTCTTGTGCACTCCTCTGGGAAGAACAGCAGCTCCAACTGAATAACACACCTGTTATTTCCGCATTTTTGCCCCGAGAGAAGTTTCTGGACTACTTGAAACATACTTGGGAAGGCAGAAGGAAGTGAAATTTCTGGTCTCTTTCAGCATGTGTTCCTTAAGGTGCATATTATCTGCACACTGTGCCTTTCTGAGGTCACTGAAAGGACATGGATTTTTCCAAAGGAATATAAAGGGAAAAGTGAAGTAAACCAGCACGCTTGGTTTGTTAAAATACTGTTCCTTGTAACAGTCAAGTGTAAATATGCCTGACCTTCCACTTTAGCTTGTTCCTCTGTAAAGGAATCAGAAACAAAAGTAAATTTCCAGGTACACTAAAACAGGGAAATTTGGAATATGAGGAAAGAGGCAATTTCTTGGTTTCTGACTAAATGAAATAAGGGGGAACTCATCACTTCTAAATATTAGCATAGTACTTACCCTCAAGGCAAATGAGACAGCTCAGATCGACAAAAAAACCCTCCCACGGCAACCAGTAAAAACAGGTTTGGCATTTTTAGGACAGAGGTTCTGGGACTGCCTACACAGAAGATTCATCAAAAATTTACTGAAGCTGGTAATAGGACAGCTTTTTTCCTCACACAGGACTGCAGTGAAAACCCACAAATATTCAAATCTTTCTAAGAAGAGCAACAACATACGCTTGTTTCTGAATGGACTCTTGCATCTGTATCATCTTCATATGTCAACAATAATTTGATTATACGAATTTTTACAACAAATAGAAAGACTTAAAAGACAAGGAGAAAATACAGCAAAGTGTAATACAGCCAGGAAAGGGAGAGCAAGGCACTTTGGGATTCTATTTTAGGGCAATGTTTTTATTAATTAATCTCACAATCACATAGCATCTGTCAGCTATGGAAAAACATTAAGGAAGAATGAATGAAAATTGTACTAGAGAGAAAAAAATAATGCATAATAAACTGATTACAAAATTATCTCCTGTAGACCCTCAGAAGAATAGTATGTTGAATCGTACAAGGAACAAACTAAATGTGTTCATACAACTTGTGTTGGGAATGAACAGAGCCACATCTGGCTGAGACAAGGAAAAAATGCTACCTCGTGCTTTTATTCTCATGGGCAGAGCAGATTGACACTTTGGGTGGCTGAAGCCACATACCTAAATATTCATTAGAAAAGACATGCATTGCAAATGCAGGTAAGCCTCTTCTGACACAATGAACCATTTGCAGGTGTATGTTTCTCAAATGTGTTAATTTTTTTCATGATTCAGACAATTTAGCTGGACATATTTTTATTGGAAAAAAATAAAGAACAGACTGCCTGGGCTGTTTTTGCTCCTTATTTTTGGCATAATTCTTGGAATCAATAAAATTAAACAAAGGATCAGAAAACAGAGAATGGTTTTCAAGAGGTACCTACCAAAATACATCCTGAAATTAAGGATTAAGGTGTGCATATTCCCCTGTATAGACCTCCCCTGTATAGTGATTTTGATACGAATTTTAAACAACAAACATTCTAAAAAATATTCTCAAGTCCCAAGAATTTTCACATGCAAATAGAAATTTTCTGTGTAATCATATATAATGAATATTTTTGACACAAAAATCACAACAGTAAAGCTTTAATTTATGGAGGTGTTTTTAAGTTTTACTTGTATCCCTAACCACATAACTATTCCCTCTGCATCCCAGAGGTCTCTATGAATCACCTTTTAATTACTTCTCATTTACTAAGAACTACAAAGAAGGTTGATGTTGCCCTTTCATATTCTGTGCACTTCTTTTTCAAGAATAGACAGTGATTTTAGTGATTTCCTTCAGCTGAGTCCCTGGTCATATTGCTGTGGTGTGTCTGTATTCACAGTGCAGTGCCAGAAAGATTCCCACAGTCAGTTATATCACAGGTTGATTCTATACCATTAAAAATATATAGCACCACTGCCAACTGAGGAAGATAATGAACTGAAAAGCTCCAATGCATTCTTAAAGGAGCGTTCTAGTAGAGGACTTCTAAATCTCAGTAACTGCTACGTGACTATGACCAGGAAAACTACTTCCATGGACTAAATCCATGGTGACACGGTGGTGAATGAGACTGCCCAACTGGCTTCTCTCTTCCTTCCTGCCTTTTAAGAACAGCTGTTTTATTTTTGTATTTCTATTCCCTTTATTCTCTAATACATTGGAGATCAAAACATGGGAGAAAATATTTCCTTAACAATACCAAATCAATTATTAAAACTGAAGTTGTTTTATTTGTCTTGGCCTCAAATACAAAGCAGATGAATTTCCCTTAATTGCACCTGAGGAATTAGAACTGTGCTGCTAATGTGCAATTCTGCTTTTAACATACTTTATCTAATGATATTTAAATTAAATACTTGTTGTGCACTTTGTCCCTAAAAGTCAGGCTTAATTTTTATTTTCCAAGATAAAGAAATACTGATCTTACATTCCATTAAAAGCAATCATTGTAGCAGACAGTTTCCAGCTGAATACTTCCCTCTCTGCCTAGGTGTTTACATGTCCCTTGGTGTATGTCGCCTTTCTTGTAGCAGCTCAACATTTCTCCAGTCTATGGTATATGTCACAGCAGGTTATCAAATTCTGTGACTTGGAGCTATGAAGGCAAAAAAGTACAAGATAAGAAGGTTCTCGTCTGTATTTATATTTCTTCTTATTGCATTCTTTCTGGATTTCCTCTTTCCCATCTCACAAAATCATAATAAACTCATCATCACCCTGGGCCCACAGATGCTGGGAAGCAGATACAAGCAAAGCAAGGAGTCTCAGGAGAGGCCATCCCCAGACACACCATCAGCGTGTCTGTCCAACAGGCCAACACTGCTCAGTACAAAATGCTTCGGAGCCACATCTGCCATAGGAGAACTTGATATGCAAAAAGCCTCCCATGAGCTCTCATGCGGAATTCACTGAGATGTGGAACAAAATATAAAGGAGTCTGACTTAAAAATTACTCATGTAAGCAACTTTTGACGGTGTACAATGTTCTCCCAGCCAATCAAGCTTTCTCTACAGATCTTTTTTGCCATATAGATGAAACATCTTCCATTCCTAGCATGATTTGTTTTGAACACCTTATTATATAAGATTAAAAGGTTAACGATGTTTTGATACAAAAGAGCTTTTGCATAATTACAAGAGAATGACATGAAGTTAATATTAAACATAAAACTTTGTCTCTCATTCTATACATGAAACTTAGTTAAATTTTTACAGAGCATCTGCAAAGGTTTCCATGAATTCTCCCAGTGTTTGCTTTGGTGTGAATGGGGCTCATCCCTCTAAATTATGATAGCTGCCAGCAACTTTAAATTATTCACAGCTAATGAGGTAGAGGAAAGCCCTCAGCACTCCTGAGGTTAGAAGGACAGATGTGGTGTTAAACTGGTATTCTGTTAGCTGTGAAGGCATGATGCCTGTACAGCCACTAAAACAGCCTTAAACTGCTGATATGCCACTACAGCACTGAAAAGCAATGGCTCTGAAGCCCAGGGTTCAGGCCATAATGTTCTGAGAATCCTGTAAACAGTGAAGTGGATACAGTTCATGCTACAAAGGCAACACTCTACCACTCTAATAAACTAACAGGTTATTATATTCAATCTTTTAAAAAATGGCCACTTTCTGGCCTCAGTTATACTGCTACTGAGCACCTGTAACTTCCCTGTAATTCATTTATCAGTAGTAGTTTGGGGTTTTTTCCACAAGGTTCCAGAGAAGGTGTGAAATACATCTATAAAGTGTGTTATATAACAAGCAAATATCATCAAATCCGCATTAATTTCAAATACAACTATTTGGTTCCCTACCAAAATTGGTTTAGAAAGCTTAATCCTTCGTATATTTTGACTGACCTATCCACTTTTAAATCAATCAGTTAAATCTTCTGGGTTTCAGGATGCTAACAAGACATCTAGACATCCATAGCAGAAAAGAAAGTGCTCATTGCTAGACATGAGTTCACGCTAGACATGAGTGCTCTGGTAACAAACACCTTATGTGTCACAGCATCTACTGGTGACAGTGTCCAGTAATAGCTCTGGGCTGCAGATTTAGTGATCCCAATTCATGTACAAGCTTTGTATTGGAACACAAGACCATGAAGATACTATGATAATTATCTGTTCCCTGTGTGCAACCTTCAGTGAACAGTGTCTCAGTCATCTACTGTCTCCCAGCATCTGAGCATTCTTGTAGGACTTTTCCCACCTTTCCCCTTCTTCCCTTCCCAGGAATGTGCATTTTATACAATAGTTCTTCTCCCCTGAAATTGTAAAATTGTACAGTAAAGGAAAAGTATTCTGAATACAAGACGTAACAAATGCACTGCAACCTTAAAAAGACAAGTGAACTCACTATGTGAAGAAAGATAAAATGATCATGGGCCATATTGAGAAGGAAACTGCAAAATCAGCTTTTTCTTGGTTCCTCATTGTCTCCACATCCATGTGGAAACACCTGCTGAAGTAAATAGCCAGAAAAGTACATGCACAAAGGATTGTTTGCAGTTTCTTGTAAAAAAACATTTGCAGTGTACTCTAAAAAAAGTGATGACCAAGGAATGAAGTACATGATTTTACAGGTGACTATTTTTTTTACAGTAATAGAGATTTAATTTTTTAATTTAATTTTTACCGGTACTGCAACTTGCAGTAAGATTGAGAATTTCTGTTAAGGAGAATCCTTACCTTACCATGTAGGTATACCTTAACTACCTAAAATGGCCACAAAAATCACCCTTTTCCAATTAGGGTTGTTACAAGTTCTTTGCAATATTTCCATAGATCTTGAAATTACAATTATGCATTAGAGAAAGATTGGAAAAAAGAACCTACATTTTCCTATACATGAATCATTCGATGGAAACAGATTTTTTGTTCCATTCATAGATGCAAAGTTTAGCAGCAACCAGCAGGCTGAAAACTTATACATTAAGTAGAAATTTTAAAAAACATATGTAATAGTACCAGCCAGTAATGCCTATTAAATCATGTCCTAATGACAGCAACCTTACTGCAGAGTTCCTCAACACAAGCTAAACATTTCATTAATAAAAATGACAAATCTCATATCCCATTTAATCTTACTATTCTTATTTACACTGTGTTATAATAAAGCCATTTCCTTTTGCTAGAATTTTTCTAAAGAAGGGAATGATGCCTCTTTATGATACATTAGATACATGCACTGTATTTTTGTCGTCCATTATGTTAGTACTTTATTCTGAAATAATTCCCAAAGGCCTGCTATCAGGGGACAGCAGATGCAACTTTATTCTTTTTAGTGGCTGCAAAAATTTCCAGAGTAATATATGTCTTGTTCATGTATTCATCACTCAGCTCTGATATATGCTAACTAGTTCTCAAGTTAGAAACATACCTACACAGAAATGGAATTGAATATACATTCTCTTTCTAGTAAAGATTTACTCTTCTGAGAGGTTCAAGGGAAGCCCTGAGACCATTCCTTCAGCACCGCTGAACACTGCCTGTGAGGATGTGTCTATGAAGATGCTCTAGACTTTGAAGCTAAAATAGACCTATGTAATTAGTCAGAAGAAGAAAAAAAGAGCAATGAATAACCTAATATTAATTGCCAGCAAATGAAACCAGCTTTTTCTTTTAATGCCTCAGTCTTCTACGTGTTCACCATAAAAAGCTGAATTTGTGGTATTTGCAGGCAACTGAAGGTCAAAGAAACTCATTAAGAGCAGAAGAACCAAATGGACACACTTTGACTCAGGCAAGGACAAACAGTGAAACAGTAAATGCTTTGGTGGGAACCCCAGCTGGAGTAAGAGGACATACATTATGACATGTCATTACAAAGCACTGATTATGGCACTAAAGTTGCCAAGAGAAGGAGACTGGGTTCCATTCACCTTGGAAAAATGGGAGGATCAGCACTGTGTCAGTCGGAGATTTTGGTTTATTTTCACATTTGTCTCTAGAATGAAATGAGCTGATTCTGTGACATTATCAGAACATTCAAATAAATTTTAATTAATTTGGAAAAGTCCTATTTTGACTTTAGAACCTGCTGTTTTTTCTGCATTTTTCACTCATCACAGGAGTTGTGACAACTTGAGTTCCTCTGGGCTCTTTAATAGGATTGTGTGTAATGGCCTTGATTTTGAGTAGAGTTTCTGGAATGTCATTTCTTAAGTTTTGGATTTCCTTTCCAAGAACTCTTCTTAACACCATTCTCTTCTCTCTATATATCCAGTTCTCTTTCCATGTGCATGTATGCCTTCCTGAAACCCTTGAGTTTCAGAAGTCATATGAATATGGCTGCTTTTCAAGTAACTTTCAGTTTAGTAAGCATTAAAAAATTTCACAGCAGGGTTTACTGTTTCAGCTTCAGGCAGGCTGCTTGAACTTTCCAACACTGACCTCCTGGATAAATACTAAACTACAAGTAGGTTCTCCATCCCCTTAGTGAGGAAAGCCAGAAGCAAAAAGAGAAGGAAGAGACATAAAAGAGAAAAAGATGTCTGCAGCTAAATTTTACCTCTTGATGCTTTCAAGCAACCAGCATAATTTCACCAAGGTTTTCAGTGGGTGACAGGTAGCTGGTATCACTCACAGCTCACTACATTGCCAAAAAAGCAGGGGCGAGGCTGAAAGTCACAGAACTGTAGCATCACAGAACTGTAGCACTCGAAAAGTTAATAACATGACAATTTTCAGAAAAAATAACCCCAGCTCTAAATTTTTACTACCTTTGTTGTAACTTAAGACAGAGTTTGCCAATTCTACAGATTGGGAGACATCACTGAACACACACCTCCTCATCTGTTCTAGTAAACTTGAAGAGTTTCTCGTTAAAGGTGTATCTATTCCCTAGTAACTACTGTTCTACCACGGTGGTTTGCCCATTTTCGATTACGAAAACATTATGGAATATTTCAGTTTTCCATACAGTGTCCAGAAATGATTTAGCTATTCTAATATATTTTAACAGATGGACTTAGTCAATAGCTGAATTTTTAGGTTCTGTCCCCTTTATGAAACAAAAGGGGACATAAGCCCACAAAGGTGAACTGTACTTAATGGCTAATCTAGGGAGACAAAGAATTTTTATACAAATAATATTAATTCCAAGCATTCAAATTCAGAAGATAAGACCATAATCATAACATTGGCTTTAAAGTCTTGAAAGGAAGAAGGGAAAAGGATTCGTTGTCTTTGTTTCATCCTACTGGTGAAATTGTCAATCATTTCTTTCTAACTTCCAAAAGCCAGTAACCACTTTAAAATACAATAAGAATAATAGCAATAATAACAACTCCAACAACAACCAAAGCTTAAATTCTGAATTATAAGGTGAACCCAGGAGGTTTGTTGTAATTTTTTGAGAAAGAATACCAAAATT
Source organism: Ploceus nigricollis (assembly GCA_013399945.1). Taxonomy (NCBI): domain Eukaryota; kingdom Metazoa; phylum Chordata; class Aves; order Passeriformes; family Ploceidae; genus Ploceus; species Ploceus nigricollis. Next base: position 118,303 of record VXBC01010283.1, on the reverse strand, counting down.
GAGTGGGGTATGAGGATTCTTGGTAAATCAAGGAAACTGTCATAGAATTTAAAGTAGGTAAAATGTTACATTATTTGATTTTTTTAATAAGGAGATATATTCATGTATGTTATAGCATACTAACTGCATGTGGCTTTTAAAGACATCATCTCATAAACAGATATCAAAACACTTCTTGACAATAATCAGAATCAGTACAGCTACTTCACAGATGGAAAAACTGGGACAGATGGAAAAACTGGGACACAAAGGACTGAATTTACCAGACAAAGGGAGCAGCCAGCAAAACCCTTGCATTGACCTTATAGCTCAAAAATCCAACAGAAGTATTCCTTACCCAACAATATCCCAAAAGAGGCATTTCTACATTTACACATTTCATGCATAGACAATAAAATGTCCAAGATGAACAAAATGCAGCTTATTATGGTGTGTAGTGTTGTGCAGTTTTTTCATCCATTTTTTCTAAAAATCCTATTTCTATGCTTAGCATAACCACCTGATAAGAGGCATTTCCTATGAGCTTCAGATCTGCTCTAAATATAAATACCTATTCATTTTCTCTTTCTGAATATGTAAAGCTTTACAGTAGTGAAAACATAACAAATAAATTCAAATTGCTTTGACTCTCTGTCTGACACCCAAAAAATTAAGTAAAGGCAAAATATAAAAAGAGAAAAAAAGAAAGGACTATTTCAAGGTAGTATCAATGTCTTTGCCCTAAGTGGAAAAAAATCAAGGAAAAATATCAACTATATGATTAAATACAGTTTACCAAGTACAACACTTTTGTCACTCTTTAGTGTAAATATTTGGCAATCAGCACCTAAGTTTTATGATTTAATCCTGGGAAGACTTATGTGCAAACTTAAATGTACTCCAATGCTTAAAGTTTATTGTGTGCATAAATCTTCAGGATCACATCTGAGTCATCCATTTAATCCTTGTGGCATAAAACAGTGTGTCACCATATAAAGTAATGTATCACTCATTATTTTTGGAATAGGAATTTTGTCTGGGAAGATCACTCTGACTGCATGGGATAAGAAGGCATCATCTCCAAAACTGCACAATAACACTTCACATGGGAAAAGCTGGACATGGAAATAATCAGATTTTCAGAATTACAGCTCATGTTTACAAATCTCAGAGACTTCAAAATACAAGATCATTTGGCTGATTATTCACAGATTACAATTCTTGCCTTGTTTTGACCTTTCACATATGACAAGCTATTATGTTCTGAAAATGTAAAAGAATTTGAAACAAAGCATGGCCCTATAAAATAAAGCATAAAAATCAACTTATACTTGCAAATGCTCTGAACTGGAAAAAGGCTGTGCTCACAAACAGCTTCCGTTCATTATGGAGCATGTTTCTAATTTCCTACTGCTGACTCACAGCAATTAAGCCAGAAAACATAGTCAAGATAGAAAGACAGGCAATTCACTATTGGCAGATAAGCTTATTCACAGTGTGAATTTGGCTTTCAGGACAAGAAATGAGGTGTCACAAAATCCTAGAAAAGCAAAGTTTCGGTGAATTTTTATTTTAAAATTACAGAAAATGGAAAGAGGTATATGGAATAATTAGGCTGACAACATCATGGTTTTAGTTACAGCAGGCATAGCAAAACCAGGCAGCTGAAAACAGAAGGAATATAAAGCACTGAATATTATTTTAGTGATGGAATAATCTGTCACCTATATCAAAGAAAATGTTTGGGTAAAAAATGCATTGCTCTGACAATATTAAGCACCACGTGCAAACAAAGACATAAATAAACCAAATGTAAAGTTACAGTGGTCCAAAGAACAAAAGAATCAGAGTCATAAATGAGGCTTTTGCATGCAATCTCATGAGCTAAGTATTCAGAGACAACAAGTTTTCAATAGCAGGGCAAATGCACATGCACAGAGGCTTGGTTAATACTCTACTACAGCAATATCAGGCATATTTCAAGCATGTAGACTTCAACCATGGGTTTTTATTTCTTTTATTCATTTAAACCAGCTGTGAAACTAACTGTGCTCAGTACCAAATGAGAGTTCAGAGAAGTTTCTGATGGTCAGTTATAGCCACTCATACCAGTGGTTGCAGGATGCCACTTCACACCTGGCTGTAGCACAACCGAGAACTCCCAGATCCCAAAGGAACTGCTGGTAACCAGAGAGCTGGGATAAAACACTGGTACCATCTTCATCACACTCTGCTAGGCACAACCATGACAATAATAAATAGTGGAAAGAGCTACTTCAACTTTTTCAGCTATCTACCCAAAAGTAACTTGTTAACTTCTTCACCTGTATCTGCAAAGGGAGGGGAGTGGATGATTTTTAAGGTTCATTCCAACCCCTCAACATTCTATGACTCTGCATTTTAATATCTTCTCATCTGAATCCAGTTGCAAGGTATGCATTTCTCATAGGAAAAAGTCTTTTAAACTGTGAGAGGGGATACCTTGCTTAATTTGCTTCATACAGCTAATTCTTCAAAAGTCACTTTGTTTTCTATTTCCAGAGCTGGCTTTTTCAAAATAGGTTTAGTTTTCAACGAAGGGCAGTTCACAAAGGAGCAAATGCCCTGCATGTTACTGCTATTTCAGATCACCAGTGTATTTGATGTTTCAAGATCAACATGTTGAAGAACACCAGGGTTAGCTTATACTACAATGGTCCTTGCAAGAGCTGCTGCTGCATTCATCATTAAAGCATAAAGTGCAAAATACTGGTCTGGGCAAGCCTTCCAGCACAGATGGGCTGCCCCAGAAGGCAGGGATTATCAGCTAGCTGAAACAAGATAAAATTATTTTCCACTTTGCCCCTGAGCATTTAGAACCAAACAAATAAAAATCATTCTTTGATTGGTAGTTAAGTGAAGAAAGAAGTACTCGTTGCTAGTGGAAACACTGGACAGAAGCAAACACTGTGCCTAGTTTTCTAAGTAAAAGTAGGTGTCTGAAAAAAGAGACATAAAATTTACGTAACTACACATATATGACTAGAGTTTAAAAGAATTTTTACAATGAAATGCAGAGAGGGTTATAAATTTTTTTCTTATGCAGATGATGTTAATGTCCTCCACCATTTAAAACTTGAAGTACATAGCAACATTGTTTATGAACTTGGCAACTATTTCTCATTCTCAAGGTCAGATGCTTATCTACAACCACAGGACTTCAATCAGCACCATTTCTCTTTAAGAATAAATATCTTAGACCATGGATTAGCTTCCATAAAATGAAAAAAATCTGAGGGTGGGAAATTCCATCTCTTCTGCATTCTATAAAAGCACTTGTATCTCCATCCTTTGAGCATTATTTTTTCTCTTCTACTTTTCATGTTGTCATTGACCAATAAACAAACTTACTCTAAGTTTATAAACGTGCGAATTTAACCCTCCTTTTCATTGTCACAAGCCTTACAGTATTTCAATTTTAGGGGAAATTATAATATATTCTATTTTACATGAGCATTCTCCAATGAAAGAATTTCAGTATCAGGGGTTCTCAGAACTCCAGACAGGAAATTACAGAGATAACTGAAGACTTAGATCCTAAGATTTTGTTCACAAAAATAAACTGTTATTTATCCTTATTTCTTCTAAAAGAGGGGTGTACAGGGTCAGAACTAAGGGTCAAAATATCCTACCAGTCCAAACATGTCAAGCATTTGCAAATTTAATAATGGTTAAGAAAAAAAAAAGCATACCAGCTCAAAATCATGAACTTAAACCTAACTCAAATATCAACATCTGAATTTTGATACTGGGAAGGTGTTCTATGTGAAGTATTCATGAAGGAGAGAAAAAAAAATCTTGCAGATAAATGATGAATTATTTTCTCAACTCCTTTTCAGGACACCAAGTGACACTCTTTGGTGTCTCCAAGTTTCCTCTGCTTTAAACATAAAACATTATCATATTTTAAAATTTCATGATCAAGTCATAAAGATATTACAAAGGATCTGCGAATAATAGTTACTTCAAAAGTATTTTAGATAGGTAAAGTTTAATGTTGACTTTAAAATGAATAGTTTATCTGCCAACAAAATTGTCTACCTTTTCCTGGTCAAGTTTCTTTTGGGCAAGATATAATAAATTCTAGGGAAAATACATAGTTTGCAAAATTATTTCCCAAAGTGTATCCAGACATCTATTTTCAGGCCTCATGCTTTGGTGTACCAGCATCTCTATTTCAAATATTAACAGCCAAATATTTTTCAAGATGTATATACAAGCAGAGGAAATACCACTATAGGATCATCAGAAATCATACACCTTTCTGGGCATTTGCTGTTTAACATTGATCTTACCTACTCTTCATTACTCTCTCTTTTGTAGCATTAGCTTTAAGGCCATGTCTACTTCATTTTACTACATGACACCTTTAGCCAGCAGATCTTAATTTTGATATTTTCAAACTTTGTTTCTTATAAATGGTTAAACAGCTCATTTTGTATTGCAACATTATAATTAGCTTCATATCACCTCTTAAAAACATTTTAGACCTATTAAAAATTACAGTTTTATTCAGATGAAGTTTTAAAAGCATGACCTTAGCCCCACCTGAAATCAAGATAACAGTAAAGAAGGTCATGTCATTATCTTAAAATATAGATTGTGCTGGTTTTGGGTGGAGTAGAGCTAATTTTCTTAACAGTTGCTGGTATGGGGCTGTATTTTGGATTTGTGCTGAACACAGGGCTGACAACATAGAAATGGTTTTGTTACTGCTGAGCAGGGCTTACACAGAACCAAGGCCTTTTCTGCTTTTCATACTGCCACACTGGTGAGGGGACTGGGGGTGTGTGGGAGGCTGGGGGGAGCCACAGCCAGGACAGGTGACCCAAACTGACCAAAGGGACATTCCAGACAATGAGATCATGCTCACTGTATAAAGTGGGGGGAAGGAGGAGGAAGGGGGAATGTTTGGAGTGACAGCATTTGTCTTCCCAAGTCACCATTATGTGTGAGGAAGCCCTTCTCTCCTGGACATGGCTTGAAATTACAAGTGAAGAAGGTCTTATGTGAAATATGATCTAAATGCAACAATATCATAGCTCCAGAGACAACAATTTTCACTTGTAAATCTTTATTTCAATTCATTAAAATTTTATCTGTAGACCTAAAAAACAAATTATTGGGGTGTAGTTGAAAAATTGCTTCTGGATAAATAGTTTAGATATTAATAATATATTATGACTTTTGTTTAGATTTTGTATATTGTGTTATGCATTATTATTTCTTAATTATGTTTTGTCACCAGCAAGTAATTAATTTTCCTCATATTTTTTACTTGAAAGACTTCAAGAACCTTAAGGCATTCTGTGAAAGCTTTGAACTTTAGATTTCCTTTGTACTTTCCATTTCTCTCCCTATTCTGCTGGTTCATACTTAAATTCTGAAAAACATTGCAAAAAAGGTCACAAGTGAAAAAGAGAGCTGTAGCAGCACTAAAACAATACAGCATTTGAGTAAATAGAATGAAAAGTAAATCTTTATAAACATAGTTTATGAAGGCAACAGAAACTCTTGTTGAAACAATTCAGTAAACTGGTTTTTAGTCACACTGCTATCACTAGAACTTACATCTCAAATCTGAAGCTACTATAGAATTGAACAGCCTTGGTATTCAAGTTTTCTAAACCATGAGTTAAATTAATTTTGGGTCATCTAAGCCCTGATGTTTTTCAAATTTCCCCAGGTATCTCATACTTTCCACACAAGAACCTTTTTATTTATTATAGACCTCTTGGAAACAGAAACCATTAGTTATTCCCAACTAGGACTGTCATTTCATATATAAACAAGTAAAATCAGCCAAGTACTTTGAGTTTAGTCTTCTAAAAGGAAAAGCCCACTAAGCATTTCAGAGCATTTCCAAACAGTCATATAAGTACATGATTCCCAGGTGGAATAATCAGCTTTCTGTAGCAACAATTCAACAAAGGATGTGTAATATCTTCCTAAAGTATTGTTAATTAGGAGCAGGGTGGAGTTTTGAAACACCAATGGCAGCACTTGGTATCTGCCTAATTTATTGTAAGGATCACTGTCTGTGATACACTTAAGGTGACATTGTATACTACCTTAGTTGTATTTTGCATCTTGTTTAATTCTGTTGTGTTACTTTTCATGCAGAGCAGGTGTCCAGCTATAGCAAAATACTGGTGGTGTTAGCTAAGCATCTAAAAAAAACAGTGCCATTAATATCAACAACATTAAATTGTTTTCATTAATTTATAAAAATACTGTAAAGTTTCAAGAATTACAAAAGGCAGTTAGTAACCAGCAAATTTATCTATTGCAAACAATCTCTCTCTTCAGTGCCAGAAATGCCATAAGTGCAAAGAAATGACATATGGTCATAAAACCAGACAGGCTGATAGCTGGCAACCTGGTAAGTGAACAGTAAAAAGGACAAAGTACAACAACCTAAGTCAGCACTTGCCATGACAGGCTGTTGGTTTGGTTTCTAAAGAGATGCAATGACTAAAGAAAGAAAGCTTAAGAAAAATCTCAATATTGAAAAATGCAATGAAAGAGGTAAAAGCAGTAGTGGTCATGTTGGACTTGTTGATTTTCCCTCTGAAAAAGACACCAGATTCCTACACAGTCATGGAAATGAAAGTAGAAGACAGAAAATGTCATGTATGCATAAAAGGCCACTTAAATTATAAGGGGTATAAATATCCAGGTAAGATGCCATTACTGCATATGCAAAATATTGTTTCTGGTCCATGAAGAAATTCTATCACACACAGCTCCTCCCTGTGAAGGTGATTTTGTTCATATTACTAACCACCAGAAGTCATGATTGTTTGCTGCTGGCTTCTTCATTAAGACGTCCCATTTCACAAATACAGCTCTGGGGCTCTGGCAGGAAGGGTGTAATCCTGCAGAAAAATCAGCAGGAATGTGCTCCTTCGAGAAGGAAGCAGCAGTCCTGAGAACATGCAGCAAGCACTCATAGCATGAAGAGCTGCTCCAGTCACTGAAAAAGAGCACTTGGAAATTGGATCAGCATTCCTGAGATGCATTGAGCAACTCAATGTAAGTGCTTCTGCACTTCGAATTTGATTCAGAATTCTCTGACTTCAAGAATAATTTTGAAACAAGAGAGATTCTTCCCAAAACAAAACATGCTGTTCTTTCAACTGCCATTATAGGCACTTATTGCACATATGGAAGAACAAGATATAAGATGAAATCATAGCCAGTTTTCTGTCTAGACATTTCTGTCTACATCCTCTGTCATTGGCTATTTCAGTTCCACAAATTCAGGAAACTGATAAGGGTACTGCTGGTTCCACTGCTGAGCTCTGAGGAATCTCTGAATGCTGCAACATTGGCCATTCCTTCAACCACATGTTGTGGGTCTGCATTTCCTCTGTGCTGAACTTCAATCACCATCCTTGTGATGTGCCACTGCAAAATGCTGCTGGATTGTGCCATTCCCCCTGCAGCAAGTCTGGATATTAATTTCCCTCCTTGGCCAATCAAGTCTTAGAAATGACCACTACATAGCCACCATCAGAACATGTTCTTCCTGAATATTAAGAGAAAAAAAAAGTTGGAAAAACTATTCAGAAGAAAAAAATCATGTCACTATATTCTTGAAGAGATGGCTGTTGAGCAACATTAGCCATGTTCCATCATACCCCAAAAATTCTGCGTTTCAAAGCATATCCAGGAGAAAGTGTTAAATGAGTGAATCACTCGACTGATTACCTGTGTGAGATGTGAGATGCTATCCAAGAAGCTATTGTCTCGAATCTGTATTGATGCCTCTGTGTTTTTCAAAAAAAAACACCCAGACTATGGCAGATTCTTACTTGAAATGAGTCAAGATCACAAACAACTACTGCAGCAGTTTCTGCTCTTTGGTGTGATTAATGAGTTACCAAGTCCTGTCATATCCAGCAACAGACCGTCATTTCTAATGAATTTGAGGACTTTGCTAGGAATCTCACTCATTTAAGCTAACAAGATCAAACGATCAGGCTGAATAAATGATGTAGACAGTTAAAAGTGCCTTACAAAGAACTGCCAAGGGAGACCAGCCAACAAGACTTGTCAGATCCCTCATCTGTAGCAGGTCACATCCATAGCTGGGCAAAGACAACCTCTGAGCAGCAGTTCTACAACACAGACTGCACCTATGTCTCTGTTGAATGTGTGGGATTTTATGCCACCCATTGACAGCCCAACTCTCCTCACTCTTGTCACTCAAGAAAGACACAATGCTGCTGTGCTTGCAGTACAGGGGGACTTGCAGTCTCCCAGAAAACTTGTCCAGTTGAGGGAGGTAGATATATTGCAGATATGTGCTACTTGTGCATGTTGTAGAGATGGGTATTTCATTTAAGGAGAAGGAATGTGTATGTACAAGAGGGACTACAATTTTGCTGAATAGAATGAAAATTTACACATAAATACACGTGTAATAGAAATAATAGAGATGAATGAGTAAAATCTGGATTTAAAGATTGTCCCAGAAACCTCATAGACAGACCAGGCAGTAGAGGCAGGAAATGGGAAGTTATACATACCTGGTATGTATATTTTTCACACCGTGAGTAATTGTACAATTGCTGACCATCTCAGTGGTGGTGCAGAGCATGGAATTACCCTGTATTTGAGCCTCATTGCATGTGGGTTAATCATCAAGTTGCTCTAGTAAAACAGCTCTGTGGATCTGCTGCAGAGACACTCTGTCATCAATGGACAAGGTCCTGGCTAAGAGGGACAGGTGAGAGATGGGAAGGTTTTATTCTCACTACTGCAAGAAACCTGTCAGCATGTGCACTGCAAGTTTCAAAGAATCTGGGAGTGCAGGGGAAGAAATTCAGGAAACTTAATTTCTTCACATAATTTGGTTTAGAGGAATGAAATACTGTCCAGGTTATTTGTATCCTTCTTCTGTACTTGTGTTGTATGTGGGAATACTTGGAACAGGGATGACGAGAATGCTGTCTCTTCCTAGTCCCACATGCTCTTCTTTCAGTAAGGGGCCTCTGACAAACGTGCACTGTAGAGAGATACAGTTTTCAGCCCCATATAGTTTCAGAGCCAGGAGGGATGAGCAGAGATTAATGCATCCCTCTTTACCAGCTGTTGGCAGGCAGAGGATTATTGCACGCCCAAGTAGACAGAAACAGCAGACAATCGCAAATCAAGTCACCTGTGCAGAACCCTGTAGCAGGCTTGAGAAGTTGCAACTAAAGGTGAGGATATGAGTACAGAGAGCAAGTGCAAGAAATAAGGAACAAAAGTCGTTGTTTGATGGTAGCTTTTGATAAAATTTATATCTTCATTAATTTTATCTGGGCTGCTTCTAAAGACTGGGAAAATGGTTCAAGGTCCTTAGAGCTCTTATTCCAACCCTGCCTTGTCCCTCCTATTTCTGTCCTGTTTCTCCTATTCCTATCAGCTTGGCCATGTTCTGTATGCTTCTAGCGATATCTTCAAGGTGTGGAGCTCACCAGTCTGCTAGGGCAGTGTACAAAGATGATCAGTAAGAACACAGTCCAACCCCCCTACACAACTGCTGAGACAGAGAGCTGCACCCTTGCTTTCTACATGTTTTGTGCAAACTTCACAGGCTTGTAGCTGCTTCTGCATTTCGGTGCTCCTAAAGGATGAGGTATTATTCAAGATGGATGCCTAGGTCTCTCAAACACATTTTGTGTACCATAAAATTAACCTGTCTGGTCTTGTCTGAAGCAGCTGCACTTGGCTCGTGTGGATTTTAATCGCATCTTAGACATCTAATTTCCCATCTTACAACACAGAGACATATACAGGCAACAAGGAGTTGCAAATACTCATGCTGGATGGGTACTGTTGAGGACAGTGCTTGGAAATTGATCTTAATGGGAGGGAAGGGCAGAGGAAGGTGCAAAACATTACCAACAATGCATGGGAATGGAAAGGCTGAAGCTAGAAGAGCAGTCATTAATGCTGACAGACTGTAAATAGGGATGGAAGAGAAAAGGCAAATTAAACAAATGGGCATAGATGAAAGGCAGCTGGTTGTGCCTGGGAAGGATGATGATTGCTCAGTGCTACTCAGCAAGAGACAATCTTTATGAACACACAGCTAAAGTGAACTTATTATTTATACTAAAGCTGCTTGAAACAAGTGTGAAAATAGGTCACAACTGCAACGGTCTAAAGTACCATGGGAAAAATGAGCAGAGCATGTTCTGCTGTGAAGCAAAGAGTCAGAAGTCTGAAATCTGAGCAGTTGTATGAGTGAGAATTACCAGGGAAGTGCTCTTAGAACAGAAGTACCTGTATCTTCACTCAATTCTCCTTTTTATATACAGTAATTCACTAAAGATCATGACAGAAGCATCTAGGAAATTGATGACAAATAGATCATTATAACGGCAGAAACTTTACTTGTGGTTGTGTGCCGTTAATGAGAAATCCTGAAAACTGAAGATTTAAATATGAAATACCTACTTATCTTTATTGCCACATGTTTCAAAAACAAATCCAACCTATGGTGCTATTAGCAACATCAAAGCTTTTGAAATTTTTCTGGAAGAATTACATTTTCCATTTGGCTCAAAGACACAGAGGAAGGCTTTTCAAAGCCTTTGGGAATATATCACAAGAACAGTTACATATATTAATAAGAAAATGCCCTGGCCTTTTAACAAAAAGACCAGCTTGCACATTATAGCCAAGTCCAGAGGGACATATGCAGGTGGGTTGAAGTACAGGTGGACTAATAAGCAAAAATACTGATACTAGCTCATTTCCATTTCAACAGGAGCTTGATATTACATATTAATGAAAAAGTTGGAAATCTTTCAAAGAAAAATGTGCTTGGTATTTCAAAAGCAGCTATCATTTTAGCATATTGTACGGAACTAAAGGCCAGAGGAAAAGATTACTTTTCAAAATGCTTGCTCTTTTTTTTTTTTTTCTTGCTTAGCTACTCCCCTGCAGAAATGGTGGAAATGTAGATTTTAGCCTTTCAGATACGTACTTCACATGATTTCACTAATTGTAATATTACACTTTCATATTTCTCTGTGAGGCAGTTGATGATATTGATGAAACAAACGGCATCGTATGATTACAGACATCACGCCTTTGATTGACCAAGAATTCAATTATAGACATTTCACAGAAAGAGTATGAAAGATTGCAAAGCTTTAACCTGGTATGTGAAGTCATGCTGTGCAGTGTTTTGACACACTTTCCATCATGAAAGTAATCAAAAAAATGTAAAGCTTTTTCCATGGACTTGGTTAGATCTTAGATGCTGGACTGTAACTCAAATATAAATGGCCATGCTAAGCATTTGAAAAGTTGGCCTTAGAAAAAAGATAGTTAAAAACCTACGTATTATTAGTAAAATATACAATTTCATTTAATAGCAACGTAAGTACTCCTCATAAGTAGATTTCCATTAGACTACTCCCAAATGACTGTCTATTATAGTCTATAATAGAATGCCAACTCACAAGACACAGACTGGATTTTGTGCTTGAGAATCAATTGGTCCGACAGTGCCAATGATGCCTTCTGTTAGTATTAAATATAGTTCACAGCCAAAAATTACATATGTGAACATATGTGTACAATTGGCACTCCAAAATGCACCGCATGTTATGCTGAAGCACTGGAAACAACTGATGTTTTAAATTCTGAATGTAGATGTGGAAATATCACAAAATGGGACTTGTCGTGAAAAAGAGTGAATAAAACCACACAAAATTTAAATCTTGCACTACTTCCTATTTATTGCAGAGTGCATCTACTCCATGCAAAGTCTGAAGTGGACAGTCATGATTTTTGTGCAGAAGTACATTGCAGGAATGCTTTAAATTCGCCATGTACCAAAAGCCCAAGGCAAACAAAACATCTAAGTAAATAGTAGTAGGAATGTCTTTTTGACTCTAGAAGAGATAATGAAACCTATCACTAAAACACAGCAATAAGCCTAATTTTAAAGTCACATGTAAGTTATAACTTTGAAATCAGCATTTTTTATTTCATTCCTACTCTTAATATAGTTTCCTAGCAAACTGGTACACAAAAACTGTCAAGAGAAAACAGCAGGCAACCATCAGGTCTTCCTTATACACTCTCAGACTCTGAAGGGGTTGGATAACCTGGGTAACTCAAGTATAATGCAAGACAAATGTAAAACTTGGTCATAAGAACACACTGTAAGGGTGCAGTGGGAGAAGGGCAGTGCTGCTGATGAGTGTGGAATGGGGAAATCCCCCAGCCAGCACCCAGAAAGCAGTCAAGAACATACTGTGCACTCAGCCTGGGCATGCCTGCACTCCTCCTGAAATGAAACCAGCTCATGCAGAGCTAGCTTCGGTGTCTCCACATCAACGGCACACTGAACCCTGAGTCTGAAAGATTTATCCTTGGATAATCAAGAGCTGACTGTATCTGGATGAACTCAGCCCATTTATTAAACACGTAACCTCTAAGAGTGGCTACAAGCAAAGGGAAGCTTTTCCTTGCCATATGCTGTTTACTGAATGAGTGCTCGAAATCTCCAGTGTGTTAGCTGCTTGTTCAGCTAAGATAACACTTCTCATAATGACTTTTCCCAGTACTATGGATGTTGCTTTAGCCTGTCATTTTGCTACTGCTTGTTTTTGATTTTTTACAAAAGCTCAGCATGGAGAACTAGTTTGCACTGAAAAGACTAAAAGTATTTTTCTTCTTTCCTTTTTTTTCTATTTCAAACATTTAAGTTTATTCATGTAATTCCTCACCTGTGATTTGATTCTCCAAAGCACTACAATCTCCAGTTTCTCACATGCTTAGTGTAGCCCTTAAAAATGCTTTGCAGATTTGTATTTTATTCTCTGATTGCGTTACACTTTATTTAAAGGAAATGGTAATCGCACACGTTCTGGAGATGATATGAGCACTAAATCATTTATTGAAAGTGCATCAAAATCTCAACTGTGATGGTCTAAACAAGTCTGAAAATAATATTACTAATACTTACCAAGAGAAATAAGACTAATTGCTTGTTTTTACCTTCTCATACCATTGCACTTTCGTTGTCTCTGATGGCAGACATTGCTGTCAGCCTATCTGTTTAGCTTCAATCACAGGATCTAGAAGCATTGTTACTACAAACTTTGGGAACCACTATGAAACACACAATATGACTGAAGACTGCTGCTGAAGTTTCAGCTGATTTGACTAAATAGTCTTTTAATGCTTTTATTTACTCCTGGGAAATGTAGAATTCTGACAGACTACAACCTAGAGAGCTCATTTCACTCTTACACAAGCTAAATTTATAACTTCCCCTTCAAATTACTAATGTTTAAAAAGTAATGTAATTAGTACCATTCTTTAACCCACCAAAAAAGCATACTTTGCTTTTAAAACATTCAAATGTTCAAGAATTCTACGCAGCTAATTTTCTTGAATCACTACAATAAAGTTCAGTAACAACAATATCCAAATCCAAGGCAACAGGCTACTATGTAAAAATTTAAAAGTATATTTGAATCCAGGACAATTTAGAGCCAAATATATAATGTAAAATCATTTTAACCCTAATGTATGTAGCCGCATGGCTACCATAGTTAAAAACACAGTTAAAAACATAATTAGACCAATCATTTTCTACAAAGAAATATCCTGCTATTATCTCAGTGGGAGATAACCCTGGCCTTTAACTTGAAATAATCCTGCAAGTTACCTTCCTGATAAACAATGCAATATTAATACCAGAGCTGGGAACAGTTTTCTGAACACTCACAGCAGGTATCAAATTTGTTGCTTAATTTTTGTCGGAACTGTAGCATCCCTTTCTAATGGATATCTTTAGCATCAGGTAAGAGGAAAAAGTAGAGTTCAAGATATAATTAAAGTAATTTCATATTAAGCTAAGGGACAAAATTATCTACAGAGCAGCAAATACTAAATCATGAAAAGCATGAAAGTAACAAATTATTCAACCCACATTTTAATGGTATGATTAAAGATTCTTAGTTATTAGTAATAGAAAAATAAGCATATAAAAATTGAAAAAAACCAAATACCTGGGGAAACCCTTGTGTCTGTGTTCAGTTTATATTGAGATTCCAAGTCAAACTGCATGATTTATTATGGTGTCATAGATAAATTTTAGGAGGGCCTGTGCGATAGGACAAGGGTAATTGTTTGACACTGAAGAAGGGTCAAATTAGATTTTTTTTACCATGAGGGTGGTGAAATACTGAAACAGGTTGCCCAAAGAGGTGGTGGATGCCCAGTCTCCAGGAAACATGCTGGGTCAGGTTGGATAGGCTTTGAGCAACGTAATTTGGTTGAAGATGTCCCTGCTCATTGCATGTGGCTTGGAGTAGATGTCCTTTAAAAATCCTTTCCAACCCAAACTATTCTATGATTCTATAAAAAAAGAGATCTCTATTTAAAAAAATGTATCAGTAACAATATTAAGCACTTTCTAGATTCTTAGAATACAAGAAACGTTGTTTCGACTAGAAAAATGCAAAAGCCTGGCAGTTATTTCTTCCAGTTTGAACACCACTAATCCCAACATAACCATTCCACACCTTTTAGTATGCACCAAGGTGACAGGCTCTCTTTTTGACAACACATTATTTGGTAACAGACTAAAAATCAAATGTAACACAGATGCATAGTAAGCCACTGTGCTCCATTATGAGATTATTCCAGACTGTATAACCAAGGAATTATCTTGAAAAAAAACCCAAAAAACTGTACTTATCATAAGATTTCCATAACTAACATAATTATCAATTAGGAAGTTGTGAAAAATGACAGTGAGTGTTCTGCTGCTCTTTATTCTCAGCTTAACCTTACCCATAGTTCATTCTGGCATTCATCATGGCTTCTCTTACCTTCTGCTAACACTTGAGATACAAGATCAGGGGTTTGGTCTGACGAAAAAAAAATCAAAATAAAAACCTATGTTTCCCAAGGAAAAACAAAACTGCACTCAAAATTTGAAAAATATTTGTTTTGTGTTTGATGTTTTTGACAATCACATTGTAAGGAATTTTCTTTTACATTCTTTAGCTGTTTGGAGGGGTTTAAGTGTCTTTTCCATTGTTCCTATAGTAGCTCTGGCAATTTCAAAAAGCAAGGCGATTTTATAGCTACAGAGTGCTCAGCAGTTTATGCACCAGAATAGTCAAAAGAAACTTCTGAAATCCCATAGTCAGCAGCTCTTATCTACATTTCCTTTTAATTCCACATAAAATAAAGTGAGATTAATGAGAATGTCAGCTGTCGCACCTGTCAGCGTTAAATGCTTATGGAATAAACAGAACATTGAAAGTAGAGCCTGTGTGTTATAACATATTGATGTTTTGCTGCACAACCAAGAAATGCCATACAGTCATTTTCTGTTGCCTTTCACAGAATCCTTCCTCCTAAATTTCTTTTGTAATCTTTGGTGTTGAGATAAGATATATACATGTTTATATGCACACACACACACACACACATGTATATATATGATGTCCAAAAGTTATTCTTAAATGTATTCCCCAACACTAAACCCATATTTTTTTAAGAAATACAGGTTAACACTCTTATAAAAATAATATAAAAAATCCTCAGTGAAGACTGGCTGTCAAAACATCTGCACAGTATGACAAACAACAGTGGATCTAAAGCAATATGAAAAAGTATCTGGACTACCCCACTCAAGTAGCCACTAAAACCACATGTTAAAAAATAGTTTATAGAAAGAGAAGTACTAGGTCCTGCACCTGAGGCCACACCTCAAATCCTGTGTCCAGTCCGGGCCCCTCACTACATGAAGGACATTGAGGAACTGTAGTGTGTCCAGAGAAGGGTAACAGAGCTGGGGAAGGGTCTGGAGTACAAGGCTTGTGAGGACCAGCTGAGGAAGCTGGGGTTTTTGGCCTGGAGAAAAGGAGGCTTTTTTATCACTCTCTACAACTACCTGAAAGGAGGCTGTAGCCAGGTGAGGATTGGTTTCTTCTCCCAGGCAGCCAGCAATAGGATGAGAGGACATGGCCTCAGGTTGAACCAGGGGAGGTTCAGTTTAGACATCAAGAGAAATTTCTTCACAAAAAGATTGTTAAGGATTGTAATGGACTGCCCAGAGATATGGTGGAGTCACCATCCCTGCAGGTGCTCAAGAAATAACTGGATGTGGCACTTAGTGCCATGGTGTAGTTGACAAAGTGGTGATCAGTCAAAGGTTGGATTCAATTATCTTGGAGGTCTTTTACAACTTATATGATGCTGTGATTCTGTGAATTTTATATTAAAAAAAAAAAAAGAGAGCAACTTCGCATTTACCTGGCCACTCTGTCCTGTATTTCTAGGTTATAAGGGTTGCAGCATGGTGATAAAAAGACACAGCAGCTTATAGACAAGAAAAAACACCCAGAAACAGAAGAGATCAAGAAAAACCTTCCCAACAATAGAGGGTTCAGACAAGTTAATAAGCTAGGACCAAAAGATCATCAAAGAATCAAGGTAGTGTGAAATGTAATGGGGTGAAATGTAATGGGGTGAAATGTAATACTGCTACCAAGTGAACTGATTGCTGCACTAATGACAAGAAATTTGTCATCTGAAGAAAACAAGGCATGTGAAAGACACGACTATCTTAATCGGATAAAATAACGTCTGCATGACTTGGCTTTGTGAAAATAATGAACGTTCCGCTAAAATGTGTAAAAGCCACAGCAACAATAAAAACTCATTAAATGTAATCTATACAATTCTCTCTTCAGAAAATGAACAGTTAAACAGAATCAGATGCAGAAAATAAATCTACTAGAGATCAAAGGAATCAAATAATAGCACATGACAAAATCATATCTTGTGCATCCCAGCAAACCAAAACACATAAAATATCTGATTGTTCTTTTAGTGGAAGAAGACCTATGTGAACTGCAGCAGTAGCAGCACTTAAAAAGAATAAATTGTCTAAAGCAAAGGCTGGACATTTTAACGTGTTTTCTAACCAACAAAAGTAGTGATAGTGACCAAAGTGATAGTTCTTAAATTCACGCAGATGTAGATTTAAATTGATATAGGATGATGTACATTTACTTACTAATGCAAAATATTAGCTCGCTTGAATTTGAACCATCACTCCCACACTTGCATCCTACTTTCCTACAAGCCAACTAGTAAAGCTGGAAGTTGCAGAGAGAACAGTAAAAGAAAAAGCTATAAGTCTCTCAATGGGTTACTAGAGGAAATCTGTTATTTTATCTTTACCCTTGGTCTTAAGATATAGAATGTATTCCTAAATGAGGATTGAGAGAGGATATAATCCACCTCACTCAATTCTGTATGATAATTGATTGCCTTCATATAAAAGGAGATGCAGAATTACACATAAAATAAAGATTCACAACTAACCTACAGAAAGGAAGATCTGTCCTGTGGTAAGAGGAATATCTATCACTCCACTCCCACACAGCCATACTAGAAAGACCTAAGAATCTCTAATCTTTGCAAACCACATTATGATATGATCAATTATATTTTAGCTCACAGAAATAAAATTATTATTGTATCCCATTAATTTAAATAGTCTTTAAAGCAAAAAATGAAGCAGACTGAGACTGATTTGTGGCAGACCTCAGTTCGAGCCAATCCTTCATAGTCCTCCTCAGCAGAACTACTTAAGCAACCATGAATGTGTGGGTTTGTGGCTCACTGCTATATTTGCAGGAATTGTACCAGCCCCAGAGTTATTATTTTACAGGGATTGCACTTCCAGAGAACAGAATAAGGAACATCCTTACATCCCCAACTGGGCAACAAATACTAGCAGTTTTGAAACACAAAGATATACAACACCAATAGTTAAGGAAAATAAATAGGTTTTCAAACCTTACATATTATGCTATGTTTTTCATAAGAGAACTGTAACAACATGAAGCTAAAGGTTTCAGCTCTCTTCATTAGGCTCCTCAATTAAACAAATACAGTAGACCAATAAAACTTCTGTGACAACACAAAGCTAAACTGCCTTCATCTGCGTGTCACACTGACTGCTGCCTGTATTGCCATGGCGGAACCCAGTAAAACGTGAAGCAAAATTCATTATGCCGGACTCATCTGTTCATACCAGATAATAGAAGCATGTAATAAAATCAAACTTTGGCAAATATTCTATACATGTTACTATGGAAACTTAATAGTCAGGTGGGTTTTTTTTTCCTTTTTCTTTTCACACATTTTCATTTACTAGAAAATCAAACAATGTCAAAAAATCACTTAATTATTTTGGTTGGAAAAGACCTTTAAGATCATGAAGTTAACCTGACACTGCCAAATCTACCACAAACCATCACACTCAGAAACAAGTTCCACCCTCCAGTCAGGGAAAGAAGAATTACACACTCAGAGTACAAATTCAGCAATCCTTGCCTAAGGATTTCTGGCAAATGCTTCAAATAAAAATTAACATCATCCCCAACTTAAATGATTTTAAAAATGCAAATGAAAAGGAGGGAAAATACATGATACGTGGTTTAAGAATGGAGGAAAATCTATAATGTGATTTGGGAAGAACACGCAGGAACTGGGGTTTTGTCTCTTCATTGCATCAAACAAATCTTCTCTAGCTGTTTTGAAATATTTTTTAATTGGTCTCTCTGATACAGTAAATAAATAGTGACTGGTACTAAAAGGTATAGATTAAAGCTAATGGAAAAGAATGTTTTAGGGTGGATGTTTCATTTTACAAGATTTAATTCCACTGATACTTTAAATGTCAAAGAGGAAAGTGAGTACACTAAGACCCAAAATGATAAATATCAGGCATGTCCATCAAAGTCCAACAGGAATGTACTTGTGACTCCACTGTGTTCTGGATTTTGTATTAGCAGTTGATCAATTAAGTCATTCTTAGCCATTTAGAAATTAAAAATGCTTTCTCTCACCTTGCCCTACTCGTTTCCAGCCTTCTGTGTCTGCCTTGACTTTTGTCTCTAAGAAGTATCTCACAACCCCTCCTTGGACACCAGCCTCATTTGCCCATGCCTGCCCCAGGAGAAACAGCACCACTGCAGGCTACCCACTGTATCCAAATGTCACAAACAGAGATGTGGGGAGCAGCACAGCCAATGCCAGCATGCAGCATCCCAAACTGTAACAAGCTTCCAAAGGAAGAAAAGGAATAATTTAAATAGTGGTAAACAAGTTCCACAGGACCAGCCATTTTGAATATTTAAATTAAAATACCAGATCTGTTTTTGCCTTGTCTGTATACACTGCTGTGATCATTTCAGATAAATATCCTGTGTCTTTTGTTGTTGACTTCTTAAGAAATAGCATGATTGAATATGATGTTCCCTTCCCCCTTAGACAACTCCTCTTGAATTTTAATGCTTCATGATTCTCTTGTCATCTTTGTAGAGAACAGTGTTTTCCATAAACACTCACTTCAATATAAAATTTCAGAAAGCTAAAATGACAATGAGGCAATGCTAAAATTACATACCTAAACTGGAAAATCACGTCCACAGGATACAATACAAGTAATAGAAATAGCCAGTAGATGTTTAGTTTTTAGGATAGCTTTTAAAATTCTTTTAATAGAATAACTTTCAAGTTGAGTAAAATTGGCCATTTTCTCTTTTATTTCTTAGAAACTTTTTTAAAGATAAGAAAATTCACTCCACAATGATGTAGTAATATTAGCACAGATATTATTACATTTCAGTTTTCTAAGTTATTGCCTCTAACAGTGGGAAGGACATCTACCTCAGTACCTTTGCTCCAATCATTAGACAGTACATTTACATAAAGTCTGCTGACTTCCTGAATTGAGACAGAAAATTTAAAAACTGCAAAAAAAACAAAAAAATGGACAAAAATATAGACTCCAACACCTTATTAGCTGTTATTTAATCATTTGCCTGCTTTTTGTATGCGTGTCTGTCTTAAGAAGTAAAAATGCATAGAGCTTTATTACTTGTGCACTGCAAGGCCAGCCACAATTTACGACATGCACCAACTTTTGAGTAGTATGCCGTGTCAATCCTCAGGTCTCCACATTAAAAAAGTGACATAACTGCTCCGCATCTGAAGGAAATAGGCATTTGCTAAATAAACAAAAAAGACCCCTACACAGATTTCAATAGTAGCCACAGCCTGCATGGGAAACTAGAGGGCCAAACACTTGCCTTGGCTTAGCTGGTGCAGGCATCTGTCTGTACAGCAGGAAAACATTCACCAGAGAGCTGGGCTGGTGGGAACTTGGACATCCTAAAGTATCTTGCTGCCCATAATCTCCCTTTAAAATTTTTTAGAGAAGTGGCTGCATCTGATGAGGAAGTGTCCTTATGCATCAGCGAGGGACCTGCAGAAGCTGCCGACCAAGTTTACTGACTGTGAATAACCCAGGGCAGCTGAAATGACAGCGTGAAAAATGCTGATCTGGCTATTGTTGTACATCTCCCAGCAGAACGTAGTCACAGAGCTCTGCAGACTATAGAAGAAGTTTCTCACTTCTCCAGTTGAATCTGAACCTTCTCTCTAGCAAACAACTCAGTTTTTCTAGATGGACTGAGGATTTGTATCTACAGCAGCAAACAAAAGTAGTAAATAATTCTGAGTATGCTGCAGAATTTTACTCATAAATGCAGTAAATTAAGACAGCACAAACAGTGAAATTATGTAATTCAGCCCCTATTTAAAAAAAATATGAACTTAAATAAAAAGAAGGAAGCATAGCATTTTATAAAGAAAATACCAATCTCTTGTTTCTATTGTGGAACCCAAAGAACTTACATTTATTTAGACCAGCATGTGACCGTAGGAAATAACAGTTAAGGAATGCCAACAAGGGAACCAGCTGTTTTCCATATGTGTGGCATGATGGAAATGAGAAAACAAAGGCAATTAAGAAACAACCAAAGCTGATGTCTTCTAAAGGTTTTAATTTTGCTATAAATGAAATAAAATGTGATAGAGTGGACTAAATGCAAAAATCCCACAGTCTTCAACTGCTGGTAGAACAATGTATTCCAGTCAGAAGAAATTGTATAAGGAAACAGAATTTTTTTATTTAACAGTAACAAAAACACCAAAATGCACACAAAAACCCCCAAAACTTAGAACATAAATGTAAAAGAAAAACAGTATCACAGTGAAAAGCATAATGAATTAATTTATAAGCCTCTGAAGAGGAGTATGACCAACATGACCCAGTAATGCACATCCACAGCCCAGAAAGCCAACCTCATCCTGCACATCTTGATCTTCCTCCTCCTGGAATTTCTGTCAGCTGAACACAACTGGAATCATGAGTGGTAGTTTTCTGTACCTTTTCTGTCTTTTTCTTTTTCTAATTACCTCTTCTCAGAATTTTGAGTAACACTCTGAGAAATCTAAAATCAGATAGGCTTGGAGTTTGCTGAGCTGAATGGGCTAATCTAATGTTCTGTGGAATGTTTTATGTTGATTGAATATTGCTCAAAAGCTTTTGCCAAAGTTTTCTGATTTTCTACATTGAACGCAAAGGCTTTTTTTGTTGTTTTGACCTCTTGAGAGTATCTTGTCGGTGTTTCTCCCGTGCATCTAACTCAGAATATGTAAAGAAAAGTAAGTCCTTTTAAGTGTCTCATCAAGTGAGGTTTTAGTGGCCTTATCGCCTGTTGGAACAAGTCTAGAACCAAGCTGATCACAGGGCTGGAGCACCTCTCCTAGAAGGACAGGCTGAGAAAGTTTGGGTTGTTCAGCCTGGAGAGTAGAAGACTCCAGGGAGAACTTTATAGCACCTTCTAGTACCTCAAGGAGACCTGTGGGAAAGCTGGAGAGGGTCTTTGTACAAGAACATGTAATGAGAAGACTAGGGGGAATGGCTTTAAATTAAAAAAGAGTAGGTTTAGATAAGAATGAGATATGGAGGAGAATTTTTTCACTGTGTGGATGGTGAGGCATTGGAACAGGTTGCCCAGAGAAGTTGTGGGTGCCCCACACCTGGAAGTGTTCAAGACCAGACTGCATGGGACTTTGAGCAACCTGGTCTAGTGAAAGGTGTCCCTGCTCATTAAGGTCACTTCCAATGAAAATCCTTCTGTAATGGCAAGAGAAGAAAAGAAGTTGTATATGTCCAAGTAAGGGAGAGGAGGCAAAAATCAGGAAGACAGCTGGAGTACTTAATGAGCATTCTGCAAGAGTATCTGACAAGAAAAGCCATTCAAAATTGAATTTATTATTAAGATGCTTCTCTGAAGTCCAGTGAGTCAGAAAGATATCTTCCAGGCAATGGTTGGAGTAATTCAAGTGCAATCTACAAAACTTTACCAAGAGGATGGCATAAAAGCTGCAATGAGAAATGCTAACATTAATTTGGCAGAAGTGGCAGCTCTCTTGTTCCGATACATTTTTAGAATCAGAAGGAGGCCAACAAAATAGTGGGAAGGGGAAGCAGCAGTACAAACCCATAAGCAGCACTAGCTAAAGAGAACATCTTGAATGTTTTATTTGTGAATGCCTGATTATCAGAACTGGGCAGAGTTGGCATTCTGTTTGGGTTTGTTTTTCAGGAACACAGCCAGAGTAAATCCAAGAAAACAATCTAGAAGAGCCCAATGATTTTTTAGGAAATAGAAGTTTTAATCAGAAGTGTTTACATTTATCAAACAAGGGTAATCCTTATGCTTACAAAATCCAATTCTTGAAGACAAACCTCCTGCTTTCAATTAAATCATGAATATGAGAAAAGACAAATCATTTGGGTGGTTTGAAGTATCCTGGCATTCATTTGTTCTTCAGATTCAATCAGACCACATGAGCAAGATAAAAATCTTCTATTAGAGGGAACTTCTCTCAGCTTGCATGAACAGGAAAA
>VXBC01010283.1:6740-95462 GCA_013399945.1 Ploceus nigricollis | reverse complement strand
GGTTGAAAAAAAAAAAAAAAAAAAAAAAAAAAAAAAAAAAAGTTCCTTCTGTCCTTCTGTTTCGCAAAGTACTGGGCATGGCTGATTAAAAAAAGAAGGGGAAAATGGCAACAGAATGGCTACAGGTATCCAGTGGGCCTCCCTACCTCTGAATACACTCTATAATCCAGTCTTGAAAACTGAGTGCTTTGGAAGAGTGAAACTCCTTACACCAAGGGAAAATCCCAGTTTTACCTTCCACCACAAGATGAAAGAGAACCAACCACGACAGAACACAAAAACAATCAAGTAACATCCCCAAGTTCAAATTTCTGCATAATACTGTTCATATAAATAATTTTTTCTCAAACTCTGTGTCATTCTTTCTACTGATGTGAAGAAGTCAAATTGGAAGGCAAGATTCTATTTCATGAAAATCTCTGAAGGAAGATATTTATATTCAAATTCAGAAAGAAAAAAATACTTGTTGCAAAATGAATAGGTACATCCCTTGACAATCTAACCTGGCAGTTAGAAAACTCATCTGGGAGGTGGGAAGTCTATATTCAATCATTTGTTCTCTCTGATTTAAAGAACTGGCAACTTCTACCTCCTACATAACTGCCCCAAGACTAAGGGTCATTTTCCCGCACCAAATTCCAACTCAGAACCATTTGTTGCTTCCCCTAACTAGCAAGGAATCATCTAAGCAGTACTATCAAATATAATTTGAATTGCATTTTTATAGTAAGCCATCTGCAACTTTTGCTCTGGCAGAGTTATGTAATAAATTATAGACAGGACTATCACTTTCTGTGACATGCAAAAAATGACAGCAAATAGCAGCATATTTTGAAAAAATATTCAGTTTCTGTGAATGCTGCAGTAGAAGACAGATAAACATCTATTTGGCCTGCCTTCCTTCCGGCAGTATTAATGAAATTTCAACTATGGCACATCCAGTAAAAAAGTAAGAGAAAATTTGTTTTCCTGTATTTCAATTTGGCTTTATCCAGCTCATTCAGGGGGGATGTAGAAAAAAAAAAAAAAAAAAAACAAAAACTGAATAAATAAGGCAGAAGATGCATGCAGTGAGGTCCCAGGAGACACCAAGTTAAGCTAAATTTTCTTTAAGAAAATGTATTCATGGCAGTATGCTTCCCAGCCTCAGGCAAGAGCCTTCCTGATTCTTAAATGTTTAACTCCAATGAAAAAGGTGAAGTTATTGCATCAAATTTTCCTTTGTGAAGTATAAATTGGTATAAATTGGAGAGAGACTTGAAACCATCTTATTTTTGAACAAACCATACAATGAGAATAATCTTCATAAATTTTGCAAAGAGAAAATGTCTTTAACAACTCTTGACTTCCTAATTTTTGGGGTTTTTTCCAGTGCTTTTATACCTTCTTCCTTTCATCTATTCCTCATGCAGTCAATCAATCTTATGTCAGGCGTCTTCTTTATTTTCCTACTCTTGTATTGTAAGGTATTTAATTTCTCCTGATAATGATATGTCTATTTCTTTTGTCTTCACTGCAGAATCTCTTGGTATTTATTGTTTTAAAAACTTCTGCCACTCTTTTCACAGCATTAACTGGAGGTTTTCTTTTAAGAAGGTTGAAAATGTGAACAATAGAGACAGATGCTTGCTTTAATAACCCTCTGTTTTCAAGGACCTCATCTATAAATTTTGAACATTGTTTACTAATTTAAAATTGAACTCCAACTACTAACTTCCAGTTTTTAGCCTCACCTATTATTGCTGCATTTACTCCTGCCATTTGTTTCTAATCATGGTGCCCCTCAATCCTCATTCCAATAACCTTTTAGTTAAAGTACTTCAAGTCAGCAAACTTCCAGTCTTTCAACTAACACGCAATCCAGGACTGCATCCCAGTTCATAGGTAGAACTATGAGCCCTGGCAGTTTTCCAGCACTAAAACAGCAATATCTAGGTGCACCCCAGCACCTCTCAGCTCTCCACCACCACCCCTCCAGCACTTGGTTTTCTTGGAAAGAGAAAGAAGCTGTGTTTTCTCTCACTGATTTCTCAGTATAGACAACATATGGCTCAAAACTGTGAGGCAATCTGCTCAGAGTCTAGCTGCACTCCCAGCTCTAACTCAATACAGCTTTTCACTTGAAGTTTCCATGAATGCAATTCCTTGGGGAAAGCATTGAAGGACAGCTCCAGTTCATCTCAAATCCAGCCAATGCAAGCCTGGTTCGATCAGCTTGAATAGACTTCCATTTGTACAAAGAAAAAGGAAAAAAAAAATTTGCATTTTTCTTTGCCCATCCATATGTGGCTCATCAAAATCCAGTCTCCCACCTGCAATTCTTTAAGCTATGTATGTAGAAGGAAACAAGAAACAGAAGGATTTCTTTCCCCCTGGATAAATTAAATCAATTCCCCTGTCATGCACTAGTGCTAAGGCACTGCCATCTAGTGTGGAAAATCAATACAACAAAGAAAGAGGAAAAATAGAAAAGAAAAAAATATATAAAGAGCATTTACAAAAAGGCAGATGAAATTCTACTGACTTCCATCAATTTTGAATACATATTCATGATATTCATGATATTTATCATTCCACTTAATGGTAAAGCACAGAAGCCCTCCCTTTTAAGGAAAATGCCTGACCTGATAGGCTGCAATGGATTCCATTAGATGGTACTGCATCATGTCAGACAAACTCAGCAGAGCCCTTAGTCCCAGCAGCCTCATTTGGTGTAACTCTGTGAAACTAAAATTCTACAGTATTTAATGGTAGGAATCTCTTGGTGGAAAAGAGCTTTTTCTTAATTGCCACACATTTTACTGCAAATTTACAGTTTCAAGACTCGATTCTCTAAATCATGTTATATGGAAAGCATTGCAACATAGCAATCTGCAAGACCAGAAAACCAGAAATTTTTGGATTTTGCCATTTTGTGTACTACCTGAAGGGTTTCTTTTGTCTTCCAAACATTCCTTTCCATGCAGCCCCAGTTTCCTTTGTTTTATGTCCTGTGAAATTACCTACAATTGTTCAATGAACATGCAAAAGATTTGACCTGTTTCGCTTGGACCAGCTTTGTACAGATGAAGTTAAGTACACATGACATGAGCCAATGGAGCATAGATAGGATAAATTTACAAAAGTTGCAGAGCCTTCATAAAGACCAGTTATTATAAACACTTTTACATTATTTAGTATTTCTATAACTTGTTGTAATCTCTATATTACTGCCATTATGATGAAGAATTTTAAACACTTGATTAAAGCTGTTGCCGATTTCTTTCCAGAACTGTAGCAAGAGAGTTTTATGTATTGCTGGTACAGATATTCTGTATCATCCTGAACAAAACCCCCTTTAGAATACAAGCTACATTAATGACTGAAAGTTCACACAACACAAGCCAAAGGGGTTTGAATACCTTGTCACTTAATTTTTGATTTATATTTAATGTGGACACAGAGGGACAGACTAGCTGACACCATCAAGACATCCAGGTGTTCTCTAAGTGGATGCAGGTGAGCTCGTTACAAGGGTATCTGTACCAATCTGCCCAATCCCTCCATCACAATAAATAGTGATGGAAATACACTGTACCTTAACAACATATGCCCCACCTAGAAGAATAACTTTTGAGAAGAAAACATATTACTAGGCATAACTGACACAATTTCATTGATATTGAATGTTTTGACAACCTACAAGTGACACAAGAACTTACTTAAGATCTTTTTATTATGCCACTTCTCTATGATCATGTATCTATATTTAACTATTAGCTGTCAGTCAAAGCAAACAATATTTCTGTTTTAGTTTGCTATCATAAGGGAATTTTTAACAGCACAAAGAACCTTCAGTTACATCACTTTGGCAACCTTTTCAGTAATGTGGGAAAAGCAAGAGGAATATCCAACATTTTTTTTTAATAATCCGAGTTACTAGTGCCTCATGTTCTATTCTTACATTAAAATTTCAAGAAGGAAAAAATTTAAACTGTTGAAATATCCTAATAATTAACTACCTTGTATTTATGCTATGCATCCATTCCACAGTGTATTGCTAACAAGTAACTCCATATTGTTCATATTTCCTTTACTATTATCTTTTAATAAAAGGCTACCATAATAATCCTCTTCAGCATTTTTCCAGTTGCTACATAAATTGATTCAAGCTATGCTAGGGGGAAAATACAGAAGCCGAAAATCAGTAGCAAAAAACCACATCACAATAAAGGAACTCAACACTGATTAAAACCATCAAAATGGAGAGAAACCCTAAGAAATCCAAGGCAGTCTGTCACCTTTATGAGAGATAGCACCAGAATCTCTCTAAAGAATGACAATAAAAATGATTAAAGTTTTAAACAGTGGTGATTTTCTAAATTTGTGATAGCTCTTTCTTCAAGCAACATGTGATCAACAATGACAGTGCTATCCAATAAGTAGTTTGATTACTTTTTTAGATACTTTCTTAACTGTGGCATATTTAAAATTCTATGGCTTTGAATTTGGGCCAGAAACTCCTATAAGAAACTTTATCCTGAAGCAATTGCTTCCATTCTGATAGGACACACTGATGTAAGTAAAAAGACAACACAAAGCTAAAGCTTTGAAGTTTTTGACTTTGAGAATAATCAGAATTTATAGCTTTCTAGCATCTACTTAATTTACCTGCAGCAGTTCACTTCCCCTTTTCTGAGAAGTGTTTTCAAATAGCCAATGTCAATGTAAATCACATCAGAGAAGAGAACCAGAAGATAACTTAGGAGCAGTCCAACCTCCTGCTCAAAAGCACGGTCAGTTATGAGGTTGGATCAGGGTAGCAGGGCTTGATCCAGACAAGTCCTGAAAGCCTCAGAAGACACACAACACACACAGCATCACTGCACAGACTGTTCCAACACCTCCTTAATGGAGGAAATGTTTTGCCTTTCATCAAGGAACTTTTAAGTCTATTAGGAAGCTTGAAGGTTGAGTTTTATGTGCCTACCATATGTAACATTTAACACTCTTAATCTCCTGATCCACAGTCTAAAACCTTTTTGAACTGAAATTATGGCAACATGCTCTGGACCAGCAGTAATTGTCTAGTAATTTGCAACAGTCTTGCTACATGACTGCTTGATAATAAATAGCTTTTACTAGCATTGCTTTCACTGTTACAAACTGACCCAATTGAGCAAATTAATGAATGAGAGCTAACCACAGCTAGAAAGCAAGGTGAATTTCGATAAAATGTCAACTTCTGGATTGCTAAACCTACGCTATAACCACAGGATAAGGAAGGAAAGAAATAAGTGTGGTTTATTGCTAGTCACGGTGGTGATAAGAAAAACGAAATTTCCCAAACCAGCAGTCTAAATTCAAATTTTTCTATCCCTGCTGCTTGCCCGGTACTCAAAGTGCAGATGGAAATTTTCACTGAACTTGACTGGATTTCCTGAAAATACATTCAAGATTGAAAGCATTGATTTGGAGGTCAATTTTAGCCACATATTATTCTCAAATGTGATTCATTACATGGTTCATTAAAAAGGTTAACTATTTTTGCTAGTAATCTCATTACGATGACAGAGGATAATCCTGATTTCAAAATCATGTATTAAAATATTTAAAAAAAAAAAAAAGTATGTCTTCTCAATGTTCAGAATATTTTTTCTGTGTTCAGAAAATGCAGCTAAGCAACCACTCCAGGTTTCTTTGTACCTTTATGCATCATGTGTCACAATACAAAAAGTCTTGCATACATCATTAATATTAATTATAAATGAAAAAATTTGCCATACTCTAAAAAGCAAATACCTTTTTCCCTTTTTTTATTTCAGGTAACTTATTGCTTATAACAACTGCTTTTGTCCCTCCATACTTTGCAGACAAATAAAGAATATTTAGATTAACTATATTAAGTTTGAGGTTACTATTGAATTTAAGCTGCTTCAGCAGCATGGTTGCAGGAACACAAACAGTGTGCCATAACGCTGCATAAATACTAGTTAGATCCAACTCTGGTCTTACTGGTGCCTTTGACCAAGAACCCTTTAGTTTTCATGCATAAAAATAACCCAAGGAGTTATTTCTCATGTATTTTGCACTATAACAAGTTTTTTAATTGTGGAATGCCCCACCCTGACTCGGTGCTCTGGCACTGAAGCACACCTGTGACTATGGTGCCCGGCCAGAGATCATTGGAGGATGCAGCTCTTGACTTATTTGCTGGTATTCACAGAGGGCAGACATGGGAATTAAACATAAATAATATAAATATACATATGTATATACACCCATGGGACACCCCCAGGGCTGTACTAGCCCTGACAGACCCACTGGGCTTCCCCAACCTGCCCAGGATCCATTCCAGCTGTCCCCCCTTGGGATGGCAGACCCCAAGGCAGCAGCACAGACACTCTCCACTTCCCTGTGGCCTTACACCCACCTTGCCAAGTCCACCCAAAAGCACCATGAGCCCCACATATGCTTTTGGCAAGGGTGACCAATGTTCAACCTTGCTCCTAAGTCCAAGTCAGACCCCTCAAACCAGGAAAGCAAAACCATCTTCTGAAGACATGGACTTGCATAGGCCATGCAGTTTTTATTCATGGCATCCCTAGAAATGGGATTTAGAAAGGAAGCATTGCCACGAGACAGTAGCTGGGGAACCGATTAGACAGAGAGCATTTAACCTAATCTCCTCTGCCACGAGCATATTCTGCTTCCTGTAATTAGAAGTGATCACAGATGCAATTATTTAGTGGCATAATTCCACCAATTCAGACACCAAACTACTTCAGCTAGAGGTGGAAAAAATAAATACTGAAAGTAGAGGAACAAAAATGTGAGTGCTGTTATGACTGGAGGCTGAACTACTAGACAGCTAAAAGTCATATGAAAATATAAACTTAGCAGGTTATGAGGTAAAACTTCAAAAATTCCAATATTTTCAAGTATCTAAATAACAAACAGTTCTGAAAAGTTTGTCCCTTCTGTCCTAAATAATTACAGGGTTATTCTGAAGCCAAAGGATGTCATTATCTGCTACTCCATATGTTTTAGGGGGAACAAAACCACCCAGACTGTGTCTCTCTCTGTCTCTAATATTTAGAGAGGTTACATTCACTTCCTGTATCCCCAGAAACAAACTGACAGTGTGAACATGAGAAATTTATATTTGCAAGCTATGACAACATTAAGATAGGTAAACAAACACAGCTTTCTGAGAGATTGGTAACAGAAAATCGAAATCTATGGGTCCTGGGGAAGTAAAAATTCCAAGCAGGATTACCAATTACAGTGGTCTTAGCTCCATTCCTTAAATAGTTTTGTTTTACTCTTTAAATATGATAAGGTTTAACTACACATACAGATTCTGAAAATTCCTTCTCCAAAGAAGGGGTACTTCAATGCTAAGTCAAGCAGAAAGGCAGGTGTGGGATTAGATGCCAGAATTTTGAAATTAAAAGAGGACAGAAACAACCTTGAGTGAACAACAGTCCCATTCTATCTTGCACCATAAATAGCTAAATTATTTTGTTCTTTCTTTTTTTCCACCCTGAAGCCCATGTAGCTTTAGCAATATTGATCAGCATTTGTTTAAATCTCTATAATGGTATTTTTAGAAGGACAGAATGAGTGATATTTATATTACCAAACACTGGAAAGAGACAAAAATAGATGGAAAGGCAAGAGTAGCCATGCCTCTGCTTTGTTTCAGAACTGCTCAAAAGCCACAGTAGGCATTAACAACAGAAATAGTAACAGCTGTCTGAAAAGAACAATGCTGGCAAGTGACTGCCTATAAAAGGGTGACTGTGAGAAGAAAGGGAAAGAAAATGTGTTTACTAAGAAAAACTAGCAAAAAGTGTTGTTTAGTTTTAATCTTTCTCCACTGTATATTCTACACATTACACTAATTAAATTGTTGGCACTCAATTTTACTGATTAATTTTATCTGCCTTCCAGCCCTTCTGTAGTTGATTTTCATATTATTTTGTATTCATGAGTTTCAATGAGAATGAAAAAGCTTGGATTAAGAACCAGAGTGTTAGAGAGTACTTCTGTATACACACACTGGACATTTGTCATTACTCTCATAGTTTTGCAGGTATGGTAGTTTTAATGATGATGTGAATAACAAAAGAGGGGGAATCTCATTTAATTAAACTGTTAGTAAGAGGTTATGAAATTATCCCTTTTGCAGAAAAATTATTTATATAATCATGAATATATGCAATACTGAGCCTTTTTGCTCCTATCATTAAATAAGGAGTTTCACAGATCCCTGTGACATAAATAAAATATCCACTAATACAAAGCTTTTGGAATGATAATACACTTTCAATAACTTCTGTGGAATACACTGACATAGCTGCAATCATTGAAAGAACCTCTGAACATGTACATTCAATAACATGTAGAAGAATTTCACTACAAACTTAAGTTGCAGGAGAATATGTACAACAGAATGTGACAAGAGTACCTGAGCACTAGTACTTCTCTCTTTGGGAATATTTGTTAATACTACTAAAGGGTAAAACCCAGCAGGCATGAAAGAGAAAAGATACAAATGCATCTGAAGCTTATTGTTGTTCGCTTATTCAAAAAATAAAATATACTGACTTCGTTTCTGAATAACATCTTTCTGCTAATGCAAAGAGAACATCTCTATAATTATTAAATTATTAAATACAACTGAACGCATGCTAAGCGAAGACTTGGAATCTTTACTTTCATTTATAAAAGCCAACGATGATGTCGATTTTTCCCCTCAGTTTCCCAGCCCACACCTTCTACCCCTGAAGAGGTGTGCAGAATACCTATTTCAGTGCACTAGCTGCCATGAACAGTTGCACTTGTAACTGAATTGTTGTCTCTAGGTTGAGTTATTCACAGTATTTTTTTAAAAAAGTGTTGTACCATTCCCTTCAAAAGAAAATACTATTAATTTTTATTCTATAAGCTACTCTAGTTTTTTTTTTTTTTTTTTTTGTGGGTTTGGTTTTTTTTTTTGGTTTGTTGGGTTTTTTTTGTTTGTTTGTTTGTTTTTTTTGCTAAGTGCATGTCATTGGGACAGAAAACAGGTCAGATACAGGGTACATGACTGCAGTAGTACAAAGCCAACCCAGAGGAGGTGGCAGTCCCCAGAGGCAGCAGCCCCTCTCTCTGCACCTCTTGCTCAGAGCCTCTGCCACAGGGTTCAGGCATGTTAGGAACAATGAGAAAGGGCACAACTACATTTTGACCCAGCTGCTCTCAGCTGCAAGATATTGATGAAGGAATCATTGCACCAGGTGTAACTCAGAGCAGTCTTCACACTGCTTAAGGCCAGGCAGACCCCATTACACAAGGAATGGGCAAACACACTGCTCCATATCCCTGAAGGCGTATCTCCTCTTTTGAGCAACCCTGGGAAAGACAAGATACGAGTAATCTCACAGAGAAATAGTATTTGCATAAAAGTTTTTAAAGCATTGCATTCATCTAGTTGCTAGAATCATGAAGCTCATTAACACCACTGTGATTTTTACTGGTGAAGTCCCCAAAATATTTAGAGCTGTGACGATATGAGTAGAGTTGCACCTTGCAGCAAGATGCACCCTTTACTTTGTCTTCTGAAGCTACACTGTCAAAATGCAACAAACACGATAAGTTTAGCTACCACAATCTGATAAAATGCAACCAAAATGGAATGGCATCAGTTTCTAAAGTTGCTGTGAAAATTACAAATCATCACTGCTTAACTCCTGACAGGACTTTGTGTTACAAAACCAAATAACCACTCGTGTAGTTTGAATTTCATCTTCACGTGAGGGACTAGCACAAGGCTAGTCCCTTGCCTCAGTCCCAGTGAAGTTGTAGTTTTGAATGGAACTTGATTCTGAGTTTCACACACTGTTGGTCGTTATATATATGATTAGGTCCATCTAGGTCAAAGAAAAGAAACAAAAAGTAATGAATTCTCTTAATATTCTTCAATTTATATGAGGTAAAAGCTAAATGTGCAATTACTGGCTTAAAAATAAAAAATAAAAATAATACAAAACATTGAAACGAAAGTACTTCATTTCTGCTGAGAATGATATTTTACACACAGGACTGTTTTCTCCTAATGTTTATTCAATATATGAATTTTAAGTAGAGTATAAATTACTTTTTCTGATAAAAAACATGCAGTTTGATGAAGCTGGAGTGAACAATCTTTCCAGGAAATCCATCATGAAGCATTCGGTTTGCTAAAGCAAAATGGAATTCGCCTAGTAATTTTTTTAAAGGATTTTCCACTGGACTTCCAGTGGCTCGGTTTATAAAAGAGCTGTGATTTGAGTGGCATTAGTTCTCCCCATGCTTTAGGAAACAAAGGTCTTGTAAGGAGAAGTGAAACAAAATCATCCTTGGATATAAAAATAACGTCAGTTTGTTAGGTTAGGATCTTAGCTAGTATAGTGCCTTCAACTTTTTTCAATCATAGCCAAATAACCACCAACCAAATAAGCAGTCTGTAGTATGAAAAAGCCCTGCAAA
Organism: Ploceus nigricollis; assembly: GCA_013399945.1. Lineage (NCBI taxonomy): Eukaryota > Metazoa > Chordata > Aves > Passeriformes > Ploceidae > Ploceus > Ploceus nigricollis. The sequence continues at coordinate 84,968 of VXBC01010283.1, read as the reverse complement.
CACAACCACGGCCAGCTTAACTCTGTAACAGACTTCTTACAGTAAAGTACTCCCAAACTGAAGAAAGAAAATCTGAAGCAAAATCTGAGAGCAAATGCAGAGCAGGGCTGCACCATTCACCTCTCCCACAGCGTGTGACACCCAGGACCTGCTGAGTTGCTGAGACAACACAGGACAATGCTGACACTAAGCACCACGCCAGCCTCAAGCTGCTCAGGACCCCAGCAGGGTAAGATGGATGCACACCACTCTGTGCACTCTTGACCCATCTGGGTATTCTGAGCTCATCCTTAAACTGGTAACACACCAGAACATGAGCAATTACTTCTGGCCACTTTGTCCAGGCCGTGCTGGTATTTAGCTGGACCAAGAAGAGGACCTTTCCTGATACTCTTCCCTCCTCTCACCCACGGGATTTTACTTTTGACCTCTGAGAGAACTGCCTGAGCAGTTTTTAATTTCTGGACACCTGTGTGTGGAACTATGGCAAGAAAGGGGCTAATGTGACAATCAATGAACAACCTCATGGTGCAAATCTCAGTCAATTTTTGTTTGCCACACAGATTCTCACCACAATGTAACAAATGTGGTATTTGCAGCAAAGGAGAAGACCAGCCATAGTGAAATACCAGCCATATCATCTGAGAAAGCAAACATTGCAAAATATATTTTATTAGCAATAAAGTTTTAATTTTAAGTCATCTGCCTGGAACAATATTAAAAGAAAGCTTTTGTATGCATAACTTCTGTGCTTGAACAGTAGATAACTAGAATTTCATGTTGACACTAAAGAAAAAATAAAATATGATTTGCTCATCTTACTGTGAAAAAATAAACATTTCCCTGCAACTACTGTCATAAATCCTTGAAAATCTATGAAATGATCTGACACCAAGAAGTGGTTCTCCTGCAAAATATTACAGATCCAGCAAAGTCAGCTTTTCTAACACTGTCACTTTTTCCCCCAAGTAATCCACAAGAAATACCAGTCTGGGATAATATCAAAACCAGTGTGTTTCCATTTCCTGACATCAGAAATAACACCTGCTTCCATCAATTCTTGCTTATTCTTTATCTAGCATTGATCCTGGTATATAATATCCAGGATAGTTGATTTTCTTAGTTAATCTCTAATTCTATTTTTAAAATACCACACAACATTTTCAACACTCAGCTCTAAATATTAAAAAGGCTCCGGAGTATTTAAAATATGATTTTACTGTAGTAAGGCCAGAAACTGGAGACGATTGATAAAATGTGATCACAAATCATTGTATTGAGTTATGCATATTTTGAAGAAAGTGTAAAAAAAATCAAGAGGTTCCTGGTACAGTTTTTCACTGCAGCAGTGTCTTTATATCAGCTGGAGAGGAATGCAGGTTATTTTCATTTTTTATCAGAAAGTCAAATCTGTTCAAAGTTCTTTTTAATCCCATATTTTAAAAGAATTCTGAGATAAAGTCTATTGGTTGAAATTATGCCTAACATCAGAATACCAGTTTCAGTAGACTAGATTATCACACGTTATATCAAGTGGCAGCATAAGAGTATATTCTTATATTATTAATTATGACTGCACACTTTGATTCATCTCTTTGCATTCAGGAACATATATTTTGGAAGAATTACAAGATAAGAAGCAGTCTATTATTTATTTAATTTTAAGTTGTATCAAGAGTTGAGCTGAAATCGTTAGACAAAACATCCTCAAGTTCCGCACCAGTTTTCCAAAGTCAAAGGACTGCCTACAAAATCTCTCTTTAAAGGGCTTTGCTCAACAGTCCTGTCAGAAACAACATTCTAGATCTTGAAACTGTTAGAAATCTGAAGCTTTTCTACACTGTGCTTGTGATACTGATTTAATCCTTCACATCATCCTGCCACACCAAAATTTGTACTCTAATCTTTGATGCTCTGGTTCAGGTTCAAAGTAAATTGTCCACATTTATCTCCATGTGTCACAGAGATGTAACTTCCTTGGTCTCCTTTTTCTCCTCAATGTCTTACATATATTTACTCCAGATTAAAAAAAATAGCACAGATACACTCCACATATTAAAAACACCACCAAAGATGCAGCAATGGATGGAGAAGAGCTTGACATGGTCACAGTAACCACTTGCAGGATGGCTCTCATACCTCTCTGCCCTCGAAAGAGCAGTTTAGGGTTATCTGCCAACCTACCAACCCCTCACTAACTCAGAGGAATGCCGAACTGGATTTGGCACTTACAGCTAACACCTCAAAGTATTTCACATGCAACAAAACAATCAGTGTTGGTTAGGTTTCTCTGCTCTTGGGTGGGTTTTTTTTTGGGGGGGGGGGGTTGCTGCTATCATTTTGTTTGAGTTTGGGGTTGCTTTTTTTTTTCAAAATACCATATTGCCTCCTAAAAATTCATTTCTTCCAACTGCTTATTCCCCATCTGATTACAAAATTACTGTCACTTGTTTATGACAATTTCCACAGCATCCAATGTAATCTCAAAATGCTGTGACTTCAAGTGGAAAATAAGCACCATAAATCCATGCTAATGTCACCTGTTATAAAACAAAAACAAGAGAAAAGGAAAACAGAAGCTGTCCTATGTGAAACAGGAGTGTCAACATAGAAAGCATGTCAAAATTTTCAGGAAATATTACTGTATTCTTCTTATAATAAAGATGTCAGCTCAGCATAGTAAGCTTTCAGCTGAGCAAAATATTCTCAACACCCCTAAGTCACATTGCATAGCAGATGTTAAAAGTAAAATCCATTAGGATTAATTAGATTCCACAGAAGAAAAAAACCAGTAATAGCATGCACAGGCAATCTTGCATTACACAACTGTACTGAGAGATACCATGAACCACAAAAAAAAAAACCCCCCCAAAAACATTAAATATCTTACAAAGATGTAAGCTAACAGAAGACATGTTACAGTGCCTGCAGCCACAGAAAGAAGCAAGGTCTCCTGTCTCCAGTTAGAAGCAACTTTTGTGACGGCCATAACCTACTGTATATCAACAGGTTAATAAATTAATCTGTCATCCTCTATGGCAGCATGAAACTAAGCAGCAGAAGAGTTTGAGCATCCTTCCCAAACTGCATATGCATTTCATGTTACACTAACCTGACCCAAGTCATCCTCACATGTACTAAGGTAAGACTGTTAATGCATGGAGCCAAAAAAAACCAGTTTGCAGTACTCTCTGAAAGAGCCTTTTCACTACCATATAGAAGTTTACTCCTTTAACTGACCATTAAGAGACAGAGACAGGATTTGTAATGGACATCTGGGACAGATTTATGAGCACTTTTCAGAATTGAGCCACCAACGCAAGGTACAGGCTAAATTCTGGCCATGTACTAACTGTGTAGACAAATGAATTTGTCATTGCATACATGATAGCTCAAACACCACTAGGGGCAATGAACTTAATTTTTTTTAATACGATTTATACATACTAAGAAGGAAATCTGGTTTTGTATTTGTCATGACACATTGCCAAAGGCTGAAGCATTATTTCCTGGTAAGCAGTGTCAAATAACCTCTGGTTCCTCAATCAGAATTAGTCTGCATCTGTCCCTAGATATGAAGCAGTTCATAAATGAGTTAAATGTATATGCAGTATCCCAGGTGAAATTGATCTTCCAGAATGTTTAAGAATATAAAGTAAGTCCCATTTTTTTGGAAAATAATCATTTCAACTCAAAAAACCTACCAAAGTTTGAAAGATCCTAGAAACAGACCTGAAATATGTTTCACAAACCACAGATTAAACCTTTGTCTTTCTTTAGTAGCTCTTGGGTAGAAACTCATTCAGCTACTTACGGCCACAGAAAACAGACAGAATGAATATATATCCTCATGCATGTTTCCAATCACTTTACTATCTACCATTACTAGGAAACAGAATTGTCCACAGTCCTCAGGAGAAATGGTGAAAAATAAGTTTACGTGACTGCTACAGACTTACAGACCAACAAATAATACAGTTGCTGTTGGTTGCAGATGCTCATGCTGTGAATAACAAATGCAAATGCAGGTACAGCTTTTTCCAGTGGGATATAAACCTGGGTTTCTTCTTCGCTAGCACCAAATTAAGTCTCAGGCACTGTCCAAAACTGGAATAGGCTCCCTAAAGTCTTTCATCTTGATATATTTTTGCCTGTAAAACACAGCCCAGGGTCAGACATGAGAGCTCTTGAAATCAGCAACTTCCCATCAAAAACTGCTTCCTCTTCAGGGTTCATGGGGACATTTGGCAACGAATAAACTGAAAAGCAACCGCTCTTCTTGTGTATTAAGCTCTGCTCATGAGCAAGGAAGGAATACAGCCCTGGCTAAGGCTGTTGGAGAGCTTAGAGCCAGTAGCCATGATTCCTCTTGTCACTCTTGGTGCAGAGCACAAGGCTTCCAAGGTTTGCTCTCCCTTTGCTGGATTCTTGTGCAGCTGTCAGGCAAGGCAGCAGCACACACACAATCCATCCAGGGCATATTATAATTATTATTATAATAAAGTGTTGTTTTATCAACAGTCTCCATCAATTGGACATCTAGTCAGGCTAAAAAAAAAGACAACAAAAAACCTAAAGCATTTACTTCAGGCACTGTTTCACATGTTTCTCTTTTCATTTTGATTTTCTTAAGTGTTGTTTCCATCTTGCTATATTTCAGAGAAATGTATCTGATCATAAAACAATGTATAAAGTCGTTATACAAAGAAGATTCTAAATGCATAACAAGCAACCAACATCTTTTCAGCCTATTTTTAATTTAGACTTTTTTTTTTGCATTCAGAAGTAAAACAAAACAAAACTCCCACCTGAAAAATTAAAGAAAACCATAAATTTTCAGTTGATTGTATCAATTTAGGTAATGAACTATTTTACTCTTCACATCAGAAGCTTGAACTAAAAACCAAAACAAAAATCATGACATACAACATCCAGTTCATCCCTGGCACTATTCCAAATAAATCAGTGGTATTACACTGGGGATTAATTTGGAACACTGATGTGAATTAGAGGACTGTTCTATACAGCAACCTCATCATAACATACACATAAAAAAATAACCAAAACATTATGAGCATCACAAATGCACACAAAAAAATTTATGCAACTACAAATCTATTTATAAGCAAACAGTACATACTGTTTCAAGGAAATTTTATTATTTAGAAAATAATTACGTCAAAAATTCTGGGAAAGAAGGTTTAATAATCATGTAAAATACTTGATAGAATTCCACCCAGGAGAATGTGAGGCTCCTCTAGAGCTCAGTTTTCACATATTCCATTGAAATATGACCAGTGCTAAGTTATGAAATTAATCTTCAAAAACTGTTTTAATCCAAAGATTGATCTGAGTACTCAAGTCTGCTCAGCAAAAGGAAGTCACCACCTATACAGTATAGAGCAATGTAAACTAATGAATTTCTCCTCTCAGCAGAAAACCATTCACATTTCCCTCCTCTATTAAATACCGTGCCTAAGTCCAGTTTTGCAGGGCAAACAAGTTGCTTCCGTTCAGCTGCCTAACCAGTGAAGTTAGTCAGGGGCTGCATCTCCCACCCCACCACAGAGGCAGGCAGATGCTCTGCCAATTCATCCCTTCTTTGCTCAGGGAGCGTGAGACCACACAGAGGCAGGAGAAGAAAGAAGTGAATGCAGAACACATCTCTCTTCTGCCGACTCGCTTCACTCTCAAACACATCTGTAATGTTTAAGGCTGCCTCTGCCTTTCGAAGACAAATCTCTGCCAGGGGATGGTGTTCTCGATCCAGATGCAGTTTCATGACCCGAACTCGCTGCTCAGCCAGTGCCCTACATAGCACTATATACTTTGCCAGATTGAAACTCATTCGTCATCGCTGGGTTTTCCTATCTGCGAGTGACCCGAAACCTCTAAGGCTACCCACAGCCAACCAGCGGAGTTGCTTAGGAGCTGTGTAATGGCTGTGGAGTGGTTAATTTCTCTTTTCCAATTTTCGTCCACCTTGGAGCCAGACTCTTTCTTGCTCCTTGGGAAGTTGGCTGTGCCCTCGCTGCCCCTTTCCCTCACGGGGACCGTGCCCAGGCGCAGTGCGCTCACTTGAAGGAAACGCAGCGATAAAATATTAAAACCCTTCCTTGCTCGGGGATCTCTGCGTCGCCTCGCTGGCGGGGAGCACCGAAACGCTCCGCGCCGGAGCCGGAGCCGCGCCCGCCCGCCCGCACCGCGCCCGGCCAGATGGGCAGGGATACCCCCCGCCCCCGAGGTCGCAGCCCCCCGGTCCGTAACCAGTGACCCTTCCCCCGGGACACCCCGACACGCGGGGGCTGCCTCTCGGCACTGAAAGGCGGCATCAGCGCAGGCTGCCCCACGGAGCGTGCGTGCGGAAATTCTCCCACGCCGCGCTCCGGACGGGGCACTTTAGGCAGTCCTGTCCCGCCCCCACAACGCACAAAATGAAATTTGAACTATGGCGGTGACAGAGCGGAGTGAGGGGAAAGGGGGCAGTCCCCATTTCTCGCCAGCTACATGTTGCTTTGGGACAGCAAGTGCTCTGGGGTTGCAGCTGTACTTTAAGTGCACACGGCCGGGGACGAGGGCAGGGGGGACGACCCCGGGGCGCGGGCAGCACTTACTGAAGAAGATGTACTCTGTGTAGCTGCTCCAGATCTTGTCGTCCCTGTACTGGTTGATGAAGGCGGCGGTGCCGGTGGAGTTGCAAGCCACCATGTGGAAGCCCGCCTCGGAGAGCCGGTCGAAGGCTTGTTCCAGGTAGGTGAATTTGAGGTAGAAGCGGGAGGTGTACTTCTCGGGGGGCCGGTCGGGGTCACGGCTCTCGTTGAGGGTCTCTCCGAAGACCTCCTTGGCCAGGGCGATCCTACCGCACACCATGATGCGGGCGATGCGGCGGAACTTGGCGTCCGCCTGGTTGTCCCGCACCGTGGTGTAGGAGCCGCGGTAGCCCACGGTGAGGAAGCCCGAGCGCTTGTCCAGCGCCGCCCGCTGAAGCCGGTCGCTGCTGCCCTGCGAGTTGCTATCCTCCAGGTCGCTCTGGCAGCCCTCGTCGTTGAGCGAGCTCTGCTTGGTGACCTTGGGCGACAGCAGCTTCACCAGGTCGCTCAGCTGGAAGTACTCGGCCTCCCGCAGGAGCCGTTCCTTCTCGGGGAAGTGCTCGGGCAGCGCCAGCTGCTTGTCCCGCAGGTAATCCAGCACGTACCTGAAGAGGAAGCCGTCGCGGTCGATGAAGAAGCGCGCCCGGCTGTCCCTGGGCAGCTGGCGGGCCGCCGCCGGGCCGCCCCGGCACGGGGAGAACATGGTGGCCAGCGTGCTGTCCGGGACGCTGAGCAGCGTGGAGTGCCTCGTCACGTACACCTGGCCCCCCACGTTCAGCTCCACCACCTCGGGGAACGGCGAGCCCGACGGCCCCGATACCATGTCGCTGATGGGCAGGATGCTGCCGCCCGCCTCCTTCAAAGCCATGGCTGCGAGCGGGCGGCCGCGAAGGAGGGTCTCCCTCCTAAAAAAGCCGGCCTCCCTNCGAGCGGCCGCCGGAGCCGGCTGCTACTTTGCCAAGCGCTGCCGCGCTGCCAGGCTCGGCCCAGGGAAGAGCCAAGCCCATACCGGGCTCCTCCCCTCGCTTCGGCTGGCTGGCTTCGCTTTGAAATTAAATTTTTCCCCCCCGTTGAAAATCTCCCAGCCTCCTCCAAATGCTTCTGTCTGTCTTACACTGTCGCTCCGGTCGACACTTGCAGTGCTAGAATGATGGTCGTCCTTCCAAGAACAGCATCCAGCAGGATGCATATGACAGCATTTTTGCCCATCTTCCTCTATCAGCATGCCTTTAATATTAGTGAAGAGGGCATTTAATAGAGGGCACAAAAGAAACCAGCGTTCTGCTGTGCTCGTGGCACAAATCTAATGGGTCCTGATGGGACACAAAGGCTGTTTTTGATGTTGTGAGGATTCACTATGGCAAGGCACACTGGGATCTTGATTTTCAGAGAATCTAAGCATGCTCTCTAGATTGATGATGGAATTGGGGTGATTCAGAGCAGAAAAAAAAAGTCAGCTGCCTTTAGGGTCCAGATGACAGGCACTGATTTGGAACACATTAGTGTCTGGATTCTTGGCTGTGAAACACCTCAATTTGTACTATATTTAAGCAGTATAGAGTTTTTAATTTTTATCTGTTTCTAGTGAGAGCCACAGCTGACCTGCATCCAGATTTCTGATGCAGGTATTTCCAGGCTGTGCTACTGGAATATATTAGAGCCCAGATTTGTGCTCATGCATTGGCTGAGAGATGTACAATTGTGTTTGCCAGTAAAAACCAAGGCCTAAACCTGACTCTGTTTCTCTGACTACCAGTGCCAGGCCTAAGTGTGACTGTTAAGCTGGGTGTTTCATACATGGGAACATTTTACCTTTTTTTTGTAGTCCTTTAAATGGTGAGGGTTCAACCATTAATTGTGCCACATAGGCGGGAGCCCAACTTGTTCTTCATTTAAACAAGAGTGACTTCAGGCCTGGGGGTAAAAATCATCAGCAGGTAGATAGCTGCAGTCTATTACTTCCTCACTAGTGTGCTGTAATCAAGATGACCAGTCATCCAAAGCTTGGTCAGGGTCTTTAAGCCACTAGTAAAGACTTCTCTGCTTTAAAGCAGTAACATACACATCTACAGCACTTCATCTGACCTGTCTTAGATATCTCAGGGTGGAAGGAATCTGTCCATGGTGATACTTTCCTCACTTCATTTGCTATAGACTAACCCTAAATCTGTGTTTAGAGAGAGCTCCTTTAGCTTTTACATGGCTAAATTGAGAAAAGACTCCTAGAAAACTAGGTGCCTTGTGCTTCAAACATAAGAATTTTGTGGAAATTAAGGAGCATGCAAACAAATATGCAGGGAAGATTTCAGGAAAGATTTCTGCAGTGCCCCTTCTTAATCACTTAACCACTTACTGAAACCAATTAATAGCTATGAAAAAAGAAATAACTGTAAGAAACAAAGTAAAATTTTGTCCTTTTCCTTGTTTATTTTGTTTGAAACAGTCTTAAAGGCCAGAAAAAACATTCAAACTGCTGGGCAAGAAAGAAGGGCATCATTGTTTATTGACAATTTTGTTATATGTTTCTGTAGGTTTAATTCCTTGGGATACGAGAGGAGTCAGTTTTCATTGTCTTGTTCATTTCTGCAGGGGATATTGTTTCTCTTGAGGATTCAGATGAAATGTTTCTGCTGATTTCTAAGAGGACAGATTTCCTGTCCACTCTCTTCTGTGTAATATAGAATAATAGTTTGCCTATGTCTAAGACAACTCATGCCAGAATATTGCATGGCTGTGACACTGCAGCACCACACTTATGAGCAGCACTGAACTGTTCCTATGGTCAGAGCAGTGCTATTTGTAAGAAGATAATTGCATTTGTTTTTCCCCTCCAGAAGCCGACAGCTGCAGCAGAACTGTACCTTCAACATTCTCTCTGGTGACTTGTGTTTGCAAGGATGCGTAATCTAAGAATACATAGTTCAACAAGATAGAGTGAGATCACTTGTCACACAGAATTTACCAGAGTTTGTCAGTTTGCATAGAAGTCATGCATAAAACAAGTATTAATGTATTACTTATGGAAGTAAGAAGTTTCTTCTCAGGATTATCAGTGAAAGAAGGGACAATCTGTGCTACATTCTTCCTAGGCTCAACAGCTGCTGTGACACTTGAAAAATCCATACGCCAAATGTTACAGTCATTTCAAGCTCCTGTATGCTGCCTGTTATTTGGTCAGCTCATGGTTCCCTCTGTGAATAAGCATATGCTAGGCCCATCAATGCCTTTGTCTGAGGTGATGAAAATAGCCCATATAAACTCCAAAGGTAATTTTTCATGAGAATGGACAGAGAGAACTTGTTTGTACTCTGTGGAGTAGGAGCCATCTTCTTACAGGTTTACATTATGTATTGTAGCAGCATCCTGCAGTGCTATTTGAGTGAAGTCTAAGGGCAGTACAATGGAGAAAAGTAAATCTTTAAGTACATAAGTAAATATCCTTACGCTTCAGACATGTAATGGTTTCTGATGCTTAAAGCAAAGAAGAAAAATGCAGGTGAAAATCTGTCATGATCTGTTTGTTTCTCTGTCAGGAGTGTTTTGAGATTGGGCTGAAGAATTCATGTTAGTTGGAGATTCCCTTAGGTAGGCACACTGGTGCAAGCAGCAGGCAGCAGCAACAACAGTCCTTTTGGAAGTAGCCTGGAGGGGCACAGTCAGGATAAGTTCCTCAGATAAAAATCTTCTTTTCGCTGTAGTCCTTCCTGCCCTGGAGTCAGTTGGTGTGCTGGTTTGACCAGTCTACGTGATAAATCTCAATTAACCTGAGAGGATCATGCTGAGAGAGGGAAAAAAAAAAAAAGGGTCAGGAAGATCATCTGGACCACATCATGTGGATCAACCAGGTCATTCTAATGAAACATTCATGTAGATAAAAGTATGCATTTACTGCTGCTCAGACTGTTCTAAAATGGAAATTAGGATGTCAGGAATTAATACATTTCCTTGGCTTATCAGCCAGGTTTTGAACTGATTTTCCCAAGATAAAGGTAACTTTTTAATATATAAAAAATGCTACACTAATCTCTTGTGAAACTGTGTTTGATAAAATTGTTAAATAAAACAGCGTTTCTGAGAAGGAGAGAGGTGAAAGTGAAAGTTTTCTTCATGAGAGACTTGTTTTAAAGACACTCTTGAGTATGATTAAAAAAAAAGAAAAATTATTCACTAATACAATATGAGGTGATGGGATAACATGAAATAAAGGATACGTAACCAGTTTTCAAATTAAATTGTAAAAAAAAAAAATCTTATTTCTCTATGAAAAGCAACAACCAAGTAAAGGATAATGTGTAGTAAAAGAACAGATACTCCCTTAGAAGACAGAAATATAAAAAGTTCTTTAGTCCCAGCAAGGGAATAAATTAAGTGAACTTCTCTAGTAAGGAGAAAATTCTTCTGGTGGGCTCCTGGTGAAGTCAAAGGGACTTGGTCCTTTGTCCTGAGTTGCAGGATATGGAAGGAAGAGTTCCTGCAAAAGAAGTTCCAGATGATTACTATGAGCAGGTCTGCAGTAATGACAGAAATCACCCAATAAGCATTTAAGATCATTATGTTGTCTTTCAAACAGTCATCAGCACAAAAAATTATATTAAAATTGTAGACAAGAGTGTGACAAACTGCCAGCAGAATCATATTTCCAACACTGTTGTACTCTGGCCCAGTAAGCCTACAAGTCTTGGCCACTCTCACAATTCCTTCTTTTCTTTTGGTTGTCATTTCTGTCATTTTTACAGATATTAATATTTTCCTGTTAAGAATTCTTCCTGTTAAGGTCTTACTTGCTTCTATGTTAGCAACCAGACATCATTCCAAAGTACTGATTTTTCTAAAGACTTTGAGCTTGTCTGTTTTCCATCCACCTACCAGTCAACACTTCAATACATATGTTCTCTTTGTTCCTTATTAGCTCATTCAGCACATTTTCCTTCCAGTCCTAAGATTCATCCTTTTAAAACCTTGATGTATTTATATGCAACATTTCATTATCCTGAAATGATTGGAATTCTGTCCTACAAGAATTTAGAAATGTTTGTATTTATATAGTTAATTATCAGGGTTAAAGAGAAGCACTCATACATGTAGATGTGCTGTGGGAGTTTGTACATTCAGGACCTAAACAGCATTGTATACATTTGGGTTAGGACTATAGATTATTTAGTTGCAGAAGAAGAAATTAGCCTGCAGGCCTGATTCTGGGAATCTGGGAACTTTCTTTACAGTCTGTAGTTATTCATAGCTCTAATTTAAGTTCCATTTGAAACATAGCAAGTAGTTATTAAGGTTTTAAAAATGATGCATTCTCAGGAAAAAAAAAAAGGCCTGGTGAGAAGTTTTGTAAGCCAGGTTAATCAAGAAAGAATTTAGCAACTTTTGCTTCCCCAGGACTGGAAGTTTTACTCACTAATAGTTAATTTATCTGTTTTCTGACAGTATTTACAGAGGTTACCACTGTGAAGTCAGCTCTGTCATACTGTGGCTGAAGTGATTTGTTTGAATTATTCATGACAACAGCTGCATTAGCTGTACCTGACAAGTTCTTCAGGTCGAGAGTCACTTTTCACTTATGAAAGCTAAAATTATGCCTGTGCTTTCATACTGTAGCAGTTTGGAGTATTCCCTACTAACTAACTAGTATTCCCTGCTAACAATACCAAAGCAAAACTAAAAGAAAGAACAACCCCAGGAATTATAAACCTTTGTTAGAATATTTCAAATGTATTTTTTTACCTAGACATATATGAGAATAATTTGATATTTTATATTATTGGATTTATTCCATGAAAAGTGCACAATTTCTTTTTCATCATTAAGATTAGCACTCAGAATTAGCATTCCAAAAATATTTAGTTCATAGTTCCTTTTCAGAGCAGAAATGTGTCTTCTATGTAAATTTACACTAGCCTAAGTCTGACTAAATTCTAACTTCAATGTGTCAAACTCTGCATTTTACATATTCTGCCTATAAACACCCCCATAGCAAGAATCTGTTCACTTGCTGTTAATTAGGCCTAATAGCCTGAACAGTTATGCAAGTGTATTCCAAGTATGACAATGACATTTTTCTCACTTTTCTCGGTGTAGGCTGTATTTAGCATTTGAATGTACTATTTTTTTCCTTCTTCATTCATTTATCTTTTTGAAAAAAAAATCTTTTAAATGTTGATCAATGTGAAGTCATTTCCACAGAAGTACTGCTTATTGATGTTCTGCTCAGCTGCTCATTTCTTTCTTATTCTCAAGCAGCAATTTACCAGAGCCTGCTGAAATGAACAGCTTGACAGAACATATATATATATATATGTGGTATCATATCATTTCCTTATAGTGAAGTTAGGCTGTATTTCATTAATACTTCCTCAGTATTAAGACATTTAATATGGTCACTTGCTATAGCAACAGTTTTTATGCAATTACACACCTTTTTGCTGTTATCAAAACAGGGAATCTCATATTCTCTCACTGCCACTTCTGTATGAACCTAAATTGAATGAAATACAGAAATCTCAGGTAGTGAGGACATAGGTGTAGTGGTACACACTTGTGCTGGAGCAGCTACGGTCTGAGTCTAACTGTTTTGTGAGTAAAGATTCTGATTTTCCTGTGTTTGATAGAGTCTACACAATCATAGCTCTTTTTGGTTTCAGCTTGTGTTTGCAGTGTTCAGGAGTTCTGACAAGTAGGCACTTAGTGTCTGAGTGGGTATGTATCTACAGTCTAGCACACAGAAATGAATGCAGAGTGTTTATTTCAGGAACTCCCTACAGTAGTGCAAATTATGGCTTCTCTAAATTCAGTACAGATTTTTCCTGTTTGCTCTAGGTTATCTAATTTTGGAATAGATGATCATAACAATTTTTTCCTTCTTCATTAAGGCGGAAAATTTCAAAGAAAATATAATACACAATCCTTTTCTAGTTTAATATTATGCTTGAGTTTCTAAATGCACAAAACCAAGAAAAGTTATTATTCTGGTAATATCCTAATTTGCCATGTTGTACGTCAATGTTTCTGTTAGTTACGTGAAAAATGAAGAAGACATGTCTGTCAAGGCTCTTGTTCTGCAAAACACTTAAGGCCAGATTTACAACAGAATATTCAAAAACCTTTCCCGATTCACAAAATTTAATATGACTGAGGTGCCTAAGCAGGAGCTACTATTTTGGGACTGGACATATAAACATTTTTGCGGTATCTGAAGAGCCCTATTGCTTATGATGAGCGTACTAATTAATGTAAAAAGTATGCACATGCAATGCAGGATCAGAGATTATACTAAGTCTTTGCTTCTGTGTTTGTTATGCTGCTGTTTTGTTATTATAAAATAGTATTTCTATAAAGCTTAAACAATAATTCATAATGTTTTAGAGCTTCCTGTCTACTCATGTCATTCACAAGAGACAAAATAGCATAATGAAATATGATTATTTGTTTGTAATTTCCATGTATTTTTATTCTTTGTGTACTTGTTATTTTCTTCCAATGATGTTCCATTGTAAAATCAAATCAGAATACAAAGATAGAATTTCTTTGTCATGTGAGGGGCTGCATTCACAAAAGAAAGCTGCAGAAGGTGTTATAGTGATAAATTAATGATAGCTTTAAAAGAAAAAAGTGTGGAAGTGACAAAGCTCCAAAGAATAGCACAGTAAATTAACACATGAGAATGCAAAAGTCAGTGGTACTAATAACAATGTGCACTTGATTTTACAGCCAACCAAATTGTTATCACTATCAAAATAGTGTTAGACCGTAAGGAAAAAGTAATAAAGTAAAATTCATAGAGTGTGGCAGCAGCTCTCTGGCCACAGAGAGCAGACACAGACTTTCCCAGGCATTGTCCTGGGGAAGGCGGTGAGAAGATCAGAGAAAAGAATGATAAACAATTCTTATCTTCACTTGCTGCACCTGTTGTTGTGAGCATGTGGAATGTGTTATGGAGATTTGTTTACCAAAGGGTGATTTCTTAATTGGCCAAGGGTGATGGTGTTTGGATTGATTGACCAATTGGGTCCACCTGTCTTGTGACTGTCTGTAAGGGCAATGGGTTCCTTAATAAGTATAGAATAATAAAGTGATTGATCAGCCTTCTGAGAGGCATGGAGTCAATGCTAATTATTACCCGGCTGGGGGGCTGCAGCGACAATAGAGGTGTCTGCCTCCCACACTTTAGAAGACAATAAAAAAAGTCAGGAAAGTAGACAAAAAATAGACACATAACACAGTTAAAGATATTTTGGTTCGAATGCTCTACCACATTCTTTTCCCTTACTGTCATGTTGATAGTTTGAAACTGTTCTGTGCTATAACTGGCAGACTTTTTTAAGGGTATAACTGCATCTTAAAAGGAAAGAAGTCGAAACTACAGAAGCTTGTCATACTTGGTTGCACAAAATGAAAGCTGAGAGGAGTACAATTACTGTACATCATGACTACAGTATGAGTTCTGAAATCCTGAATGGCCAGGCTGGCCCAAGGCCAAATAAGTTGAAACTGATCCTAGATACATTTATGCTGGAGACAGGAAGGAGGTCAGTTTCAGACGAGGGTGTTTCTGACCCTCATACTTTATTGCTAGAATCAAAAGGACAGAAAAAAAAAAAAAGGAAAACCTGAACCAAACAACATCCTCAACAAAGCAGCCTTAATTTGTTTCAAGATGTTTCTAGGAAATAATGAAATAATATATTTGATTTGTTAGCTCAGTCTCATATTCCTGATTTCTCTGTTTGAATTAGAGCGCCATGTGTGGATACAGAACTACAGTGTTCCTGGCACAGCCAAATTTCTGGTCACAGGCACTGGTTTTCCTGGCACCTGCTGCAAAAGAAAGAGCATTGGGGAGTTTTCCAAAGGGTGTCAGGGATGACATAGGTACTGGAAGGGCCAGCTTGGGGTGATGCTGTCCTGGATGTAAGAACAAGGAGGAATTGTCAGGGCTGGAACAGTGACTGAGACCCATCATTGTAGTAATGGGTCTCTAGTCTTACTTTTACCACTGATATAAGTCTAGAAACTTTTCTTGTTGCCCTTGATGCCCTGGTCACATGTAATTCTATCAGGGCATTACCTTTCCTAACCTTATTGCTGGCTGGTAGGACAGTCTGTCTATATCCCTCCAAGGCTACCTGTCCTTGCATCCACCCTATGCCTGTGCAGCAGTCTTGGCCCAGGCGCCTGTAGCAGACTCCCACTATGAAGTCACCTATCCCTGTCCTGTGTTTCATCCTGGATCCTCATATCCAACCCATAAGCTTTTGCTTGGCTCCTCTTCCACTCCCAGGTGGAGCTCCATGCACTCCAGCTACAGTTATTATTTATTAGTTATTACAGTTAATACAGTTATTGACAGAGTGTGACACCCTCTCTTGCCCTGCAAGATCATGGAGCAGATCCTCCTGGAAACTGTGCTAAGGCACTTGGAAAATAATGAGGGGATTGGCCACAGCAAACATGGCTTGAGTAAGGGCAAATGGTTCCTGACAAGTCTGATGGCCTCCTACAGCAGGGTGACAGTGTTGGTGGATAAGGAAAGGGCAACTGGCATTGTCTGCCTGGACTTGGGCAAAGCATTTGACACTGTCCTGCACAACACTCCTGTCTTTAAACTGGAGATATGTGGATTGGATGGACCACTTGACTGATTAGGAATTGGTTGGATGGTCACGCTCAGGAGTTGCAGTGAAAGGCTCAAAGTCCATGGAAGCCAGTGATGTGTGCTGTTCCTCAGGAGTCAGTATTGGGACTAGCACTTTTTAACATCTTTGTTGGTTACACAGACAGTGGGATTGAGTGCACCCTCAGCAAGGTTGCTGACAGCACCAAGCTGAGCATGCAGTCGACACGCTGGAGAGAAGGGACCTTGACAGACTTATGAGGAAATAGATGATCTTTAAGGTCTCTTCAAGCCCAAAGCATTCCATGTGATCCAAATTCCGTGTCTCTTGTGAGACTCTTTCAATAGCTGCTAACCCCTCTTCATTTAATATATCAAATGGGGAGGAAAGACTTCTAGAAATTATCTCAGTGCATCAGTAACTCAATTTCTTAGGTATTGTAGTGTTAGAAGAACACTTTTTATTGTCAGCTGACCCTATTCAAGCAAACTGTAGTCTTACCTTAATGTGGCCTCTAACAAATACATACATAGAGAGGATGAAAACAAAAAGAGTAAATGTTAGCAAGGGTTTGGGTGGGTTTTTTGTGGTGGAAATGTGCTATATGACAGATTAATGGGGAACTGATAGACATTAATATACAATAATGTAAGCTCAGTAATAAAAGGATGTTAAAATGAATACATAAAAATGGAAATATGTTTAACCAAGTAGATGGGAGGGTGAAAGAGCTAGTCATATGAGGAGAAGTAGGCTATTATGGGCACAACTTAAATCTGGCTTGAAGATTACATTATCTGGGCTATTAAAAATAACAGTCACAGATTAGATGAAATCAGCAGAAATGTGAAATGAAAAGTTTGTGAAATGGGAAACCTTTGCCTTCCTTATGAGCAGCAGCCATCATGAATGAGACCACTTCATTCCTTTTCACTTTGAGGCAAAGGAGAAGGTAAAAAAATGTTGTAATACCAACTTAAATGAGCCAGAAAATTCGATGTGAAGAGGAAAAGTTTGGGTTTTCCTTCCAGCTGCTCCAATCCATGCTATGAGAAAGGCAGAGAGGAGTCAAAACATTCCTTATGCATTATCTCCCATGGCTGGTTTTCACATAGTCATTGACTTGCTTGTTACTTGAGTGAAAAACAATCATGACCTGGTCATTCCTAAGGCTGCAGTGTCATTCAGTGTTGAATCTGGATTGGTCTTAGAGAATAAACTGGTTATACCAATATGCTACATTTTACCTTCTCCCAAAACAAGAGCTCAAGTGTGAAATGACTGAGTAAATTAAAAGGCATATGGAAAGGTCAAGAGAGCTGTAGGAGTAATGAGAGATTTTCTTAACCTAGTCATAGATTTGAGAGACTCAAGTGGAAGAAATGAAGCTGGTAGTATATGTATGGCAATAAAACACAGCCATTATTTTCCTACAACATAAGAGTCAAAATAATTTTAGCACAAATACTGCTGAGAATTACAAATCCCACAAATACGAGGAAAGAAAGCATGGAAGATGTCAAGCATAAAGATGAAATGAATAGAAAAAATTGAGGTGAAACAGAGATGAGTCCTATCAAGCATCAAACCAATGTGTTTCAGGAACTAATAATTAAAATCCAATGGCTTGAGGTGCTAGGGAATACAAAGATATTCCAATTATTGAACATACTAAAGGTACTTAGTGCTTCAAGCAGGTAATAAATGTAATATATATACCAGCACTAATAAAGCATTAACACAGAATTAAGAACATGGCCAACTAATTTTACATTTGACTAAAAAATGTTGTCTTAACATTGGTTCCAGTTTTATAAAGTGCACTTCATATTATAAATCATGAAATATTATAGGAGTTGCTCATTTTCCATCTGCTGGAAATTGGGATTTGAAGGATCATATTTCTGAAGTCTTATTTTTTTTCTTAAACCTAATTTATTTATTCTTTGTGTATGTTGCAAATACATCTTAGACCTGTCATTAACAGCCTATGTTCTCTCAGCTTCTGGGGTCAACACAGCAAAATTACTGCTATGAAGTTGAAGTTTACTAAATCTTAGGACATAACCCCTTGCAGGTGATGCTGATCAAAAAAGGTTGAAATCACCACTTTAGCTGAATATAAGATCTATCTTCCTCCCAACAGTCACCTACTTTTATAATCTCAGAGATAATGAAAAATTATCAAGTAAGGCCCTCAGTTCTGTTGCAGTAACTGAACTGGGGATGGAGGCAGAAAAAAAATTCAGTACAATTTAGTGGATTATTTTTTCATACTGTGACCTACATGAATAATGACCTACATGAATACTTACATGTTTTTTCTTGGTTTAATTTGTATCTGCCTGGCTGATGACAGGTTTTGTTGGCATTCACAAGAGCAACGTCACCGTCCCTAAGTGAAATATATCTTATTTCTAAGATGTATGATAGAAAAAAGTAATTTTTCTAAGGCACAATAGGGTAAAGGAGCACATTCTAATTAGTTGGCCAGAGAGTCTGCATTGCATGTAAATCATAGAAGAATTTGGCCTATGGAGCCATGTTTCTCTCTGGGAGAAAAAACACATCTTCATCAATAATGTCAAACAAGCAGTGAGTGGGACCAAACTTTGCATGTGTGGAGGGTGTGTTCTCAGCCAATTTACTCATATTTTAGGCATTATGTTGTAACATATTACTAGATTTCTACTACGCAGGTAATCATAGAGGCTGGTTTTTTATGAGGTAAAGTGGCTGGCTGCCATCCCAGAATTTTTACTGCATTAAAAGAAAATTTGATGATAGTGCTAAATCCATATTATCTGTATTGAAAGCATCCTACCTAGGAGCACACATCACTACATTTTAACAATTATATCCAAAGGATCAACACCTTTAAACTCTTCTACTTGGAAAGAGGTAGAAACAAAACACCTTTTTTTTTTTTTCTTGAAAGCTTTTCAGTTTAGTTTTCTTAAGGTTATGTTTAGTGTTACCTAAGTGATGATAATGGGCTCAGAACATACAACTTAATGGACACTAGCCAGAGCTGACTCTTGAGGAGAGGTAATAAATTATGTGTTGGACCAGATGTATTCCTAACAGAGCAGTACACCAATGTATTTTCATACTGATGAGCAGTAAAACTTCCTAAACAATTGATTGAGAATACCTGATCATTGGGAGGTGTATTTGTAGGGAAGAAAGCAATTGCTTTCAATAGCATGGAAGTCACCTTGAAGAAAGCACCTCTGTATTCCACTGATCTATATGACTTAATGTGTAGAAACCGAAAAGGAGAATGCAGCAAATTAGATCAAGAGAAGAGAAATTTAAATCTTAGAAACTTAAAAAGCAAAGAAGTCAAGTAAAAACCTAGCTTCCCAGAAATCAGCTGCAAAATTCTCATTTAACCTGATGGGATTTTGCCTGAGAAATCTAGAGTTTATCTCAACTAAAACTCTAATTTAAAAGAAAATAAATCTAAGTAGACAAATTCAATGTTATTTTAATGCAGAACAATAATCTAAAGTCTCTAACCTGATATGAAATTACTTGCTTTCCCATACTCAGCCTTTTCTAGACCAATGCTGGCTTGAGGGGATTTGTTACACTTGGATGAAATATGTGAGACAAAAAGCTAAATGAATCATGTGAAAAAAACAGTGAAGGTGCTAGAAGGTGCAGAGGGAAAGGTTGCCTGTTAGAGAATTAAGCAGAAAGGAGAGTGGAAAGGACTCATTTTTTGTACATGTAAAAATATCACCTGAAACAAAAACCTCCAGTTCTACAAAAACATACTCCAGAGACTTTAGGAAAAACTAGTTTTAAATGTAGGTTTTTTTCATAACTTTTTTTTTCAATAGAGGTTCATATCTGATCTATAGCTATTAATGATTCTCATATTAAGAAGCAGTACTGGGCCTGTGTATTCCTTAAATCTCACTTAAACCTTCCAAATTAGGTGTGAGACAATAAAATGCTGTGCATTTTGTGAATAATGCCATAGAGCACATTTTCCAGTTTTTATAATGAGATTGAAATACAAGCAATTATTTTCTTCAAATGAGCAGTGCAATGCTTTCTGCATGGGTCAACCATGTCCCATTGTTTTGTTATCACCTGCATGCTTTAGACAGATATTGAATTTCATATTCAGTTGCTATACTGCATAGACTTTTTATACAGAGACTTGTCTGAGTAAGGTTATATTTATATTCAAATGACAAATTATGATTCATATTTTAAAATTTTGTTTGATAATGCTAAATAGCCTGATTAGAAATATATCATTATGGTACATTATGTCAACCAAATCTTTATGAGGCAACAATGAAACTGCCTTTAATGTTTATCTTCAGTGACGTCCAGAAACAGAGACTGAAGCCAAGCATGATCATGCCGAGAATGGAAATTTGAGGAGTTGTCCTCATTTATAATAAACACGCCCAGCTGGGTGCACAGCTGCTAACTAAGGAGCCAAAGCACTCGCTTCCTGCTGCCTTGGAGGGTCTAATTACAAAACCCAACTGGACTGGCTTTGAAAACTGCAAACATAGGGTCAGGATTAATTTAAGCATAGTCTGGAATACTGTCAAGGTAAGACATCTAAAACATCATCATGTCACTAAGTGGGGATATTTTATACAGATCCAAAGGGCTATTAAGTGAAAATAAAGTACTGTACTGGGGTTGTTAACTTCAAAGCCCTAACTGACCCAGTTTGCCTGATCTCCTTTTACAATACTATTTGGAAAAAGAAAACAAAAATAAAAAAGAAGCACACCATGCCAATCCACAGGTTCTTCTTCAAAATGGAAGTCCAACACATAAACAGCAAAATTGCCCTTTTCAGTCCAACTATTTAGCACATCTCATTAAATGAAGATCTAGAAAATCAGATAGAAAAGTACAGTGTATGGGTCCATCTTCCTTATTCTTGTTGTATAATCCAATGTTACAGTAAACTAGGAAGCAAAACTGTCTTCACTATATTTAGATATTATTGTAATTTCACCACAGTTTTCTACATTTTGGAATATTTTAAGATTGTACAGGAAAAGGATTTAATAAAAATTAAAAACTGAATTTAATTAGTGTCTAGTGAGTTACCAACAATCGTGGACCAGCTATTCTAATGGGAGGACCCCAACTATAAAGTCTGCAAAAGGTTTCCTTTGCTTTGTGTGCGTCATAATATTTTGACATGGGGCTTAATATCTGTCAATAAATCTGTATTTTAGATAAAATTTTTTCTCCCAGACTTGGTGATTAAATCACTTCGTTTTACATTTCCTCTTTCTGATATTTTTTTTCATTTTTCCTAGTTTAGAGTACTGTTTTTCATAAACACTTAAAAATGAAAAGTTCAATTATTGTACATATGTTGTACTGCACAAAAGAGTAGGCAAACCAATTAAAATCCAAATATGTCACTTAAAGGTAATAATATGAACGGAATATATTTTGTCCAAAGAGCAGACCCTGCATGCATTCTTAAAATACTGGTAAATATCAATTTATCAGTCAAGTTCAATTATAAAATTTATCAGTCAAGTGATGAATGAATGATGTAAGATGGTAACACAACAGGAGGATGTGTGAAATAATGTTGCTCTGATATCTGCCTTACCTGTTCTCCCGTTCTGCAACTTCATCTGCTGTCATTCCTTGCCTTACCCCCTTACTGTCTTCTCTTCTTTAAGTTTCAGGGACCTCCCACTTTTCTATGGAAGTGTCAGGAGACATTCTTTAGAAGCAGCAGGTAAAAATTCTTTGCTTCTTTGCTTAAAAAATTGGAGCAGGTTGTTGTGAGAAGGGTAAATCCTTGCTCTCTCTCCCCACTTCCTTTTGCACCTGCATGGAAAGGACAGTTGTCCCAGAAGAAGAAAATAAGTTTCTCTTTTCTTAGTACAGACTGATAGCTTCATGACATATGAAGTGGGAAAAGCTAAAAGCCTTCTCAGATACCTTTTAATGCTCTTTGGGATTACTTTGTCTGGTATTTTACCAAACAGTGAGGCATGCAAAATTTCAAGGAAGGAGAGGGGAGTTTTTTACTTTCTTTGTCTCTTGGAGCATTTTGATCACTTCTGAGTTCTTTGACTTCAACAGTCAGATGGTTCACTAGTACAAGACAGAAATCTTGTAGGAATTCATGAAGTGCCATTCCCCACACTGTCAAAACTTTCACATTACTTGTAACATGCTTTTCATGCATTCTGCTCTTGGGCAGCTGCAGAAGAATATCACATTCAGACAAACTAAGGAAATGTTTGCATGCCAGAGCTCTGTTTAAGTGAGATTCATATACCTCCCATCACATCCAAAGGATAGCTTGATCCACATGGATTTTTGGTATGGGGATTTATAGTCACCATGGCTTTGAAAAATGGATAGCACTAAGAGAGTATCTTTGAAGTGCTTATATTGTTTTCCTTCATGTTATATCATAAGGTCATGGCAGACAACAACAAAAGTTCAGGCATCTGTCTTTCAGACAATTTAAACCCTTTGCTATAACTGTCACTTTTAGCCTCTCCAATCACAATTTTCTTTTCATTCCAAATCAGAGTTAAAGTCCAGGTACTTGTTTTAATTTGTGCAGCTATCATTGAAGGATACAATTTTCTTCTTGCAGTGTTCTTCCCAGTGCGTTTTTCCTTTGTTACAGTTACTAAGAAAAAAATTTTCTTAAACAGTTTTAATTTCATTTCTGCCCCATCTTCCTTTTCTTGCATATGCTCCCTGCACATTCTGGAATGCATTCCTGCAGGTGTCTCCACTGCTCAACATGGGACTCCTGGAGGCTGAACATGGCTGAAGAACATGTGGGGAAGCACCTCCAGAATCAAGCAGCTCTGATGAACAGCCTGGAAGTGAAAGGCAAACAGTTAAATCGAGGAGATTATTTACCCTTCTTCTTAGATTTCTGCCATCATATTACATTATCAAAGGGTTCAGGACTCAGGAGCAGATGCTGACCTGTGAGAATGCAAGGCACAGATTTTATATGCATTTGCAAGTGTGTTGCATAGGATCAGAGTATAAAAGCAAGTTTAATCTTTTTTAATAATTAATCAGCAGCAAATCTGTTTTTATGTGTGTGTAAAGATTCTATTATCTACTCTCTAGGCATCAGCTTCCTATTGATATTAATGAGAATGATGTAAACTTAGTTGTGATGACATTAATCTAGTTATAGAAAAACATTGTTCCTTGTAATGTAACAGTAGTTTTCTAGGACGTACACGTACCCTTTTTCATCAATAGATGTGCTTGTTGTTTACAGGAACACTAGCTAAGTACAATATAGTATTCATTTAACATACAACATGGAAAATTCTTTTTTCCTTAGTATTTTCATGATGTGGAACAGCTTAATTCTGATTATGTGATACACCTGTACCTCATTGAAATGTTCTCATATTGAAAATTTCCTTCTACAGAAAACAGAACTGCAGATGCAAAGTGGTTGTTTTCAGTGACTCATCTATTGCTACTGGTTTCTAAAATTGTCCATTTGTTATTATTTAGAGTTATAATTCCTTAACCACACCTTATATCTATGTTGTCCTAAAGTTCTGCTAATTTAGAATCTTCATTTCTTCTGTAGATAGATAACTGTGTAAATTGTGCAGCAAGCTCAGATAAATTTCTACCTATTGTTACCAGCACAGTAGTGGTATAGGGAGAAAAAGAACTAAGGATTCCACCAAATCCGAACCATTCAAGTGTTTCTTGCTTATTTAATGCAGGAAATAACATCCTCACAAAATCCGTTTTGTACCTGCTGCCGGATGATATTTCTCTGGTTCATGGAGGAAAGTCCACCTCTTTCATCCCCTCTTTCATACAGGCACATACATGTATGGCAATCTTTCAGCTTGTTCTTAACCAGAGAAAAATTCAGGCAAAAAAATGCAAGGCAGTGATTAAAAGGTGAAGTTATAGGTAATGGTTCTTCAGTGATTCTAAGAAAGGTTGTTACAGCAGCCAAAAGACACATGCCTGTATATCACAGAGCAGTGCCACATCTAGCAAAAGAAGCTTGATGCTGCCAGCTTCCTGGTAAAAATCCCTTTTAAATCACAATAAAAGACTAAATCCCTAGCATAATATTTTCTGAAAAGAAAAATACAGCCTGCCAGTATCCTGCCTTAGCTGGAAGGTAAGGAAGATTTCATTCACTGTTTATCAGTGTTTATGCCCATGCCCTTTCTGTACAGATGGAAATGTAGTGAAGCAGAAGCTATTTGGGAAATAGAAGCAGGCTGGCAAAGACTTACAGCAAGATATGAAAATAAAAGGCCCAGTACTATTTTTTAGAAATGGCAATGCAAACTAGCTCCATATCTGGAATGAAGGCTTCACTTTTTCAAGCGCTGTTAGCTTGTGGGCTGTTTGTGGGTTTTTTCCACAGCTTCTAGTCTTGAATACTTATTAATAAGTGTTCTTAATCAAATGGCTGGTTTATATTTAAATTACATAGGAATGGAAAGCTGAACAAGGAGGAAGAAGACTAAGGTGT
Organism: Ploceus nigricollis; assembly: GCA_013399945.1. NCBI lineage: Eukaryota > Metazoa > Chordata > Aves > Passeriformes > Ploceidae > Ploceus > Ploceus nigricollis. Next base: position 60,249 of record VXBC01010283.1, on the reverse strand, counting down.
CAAATTACTGTGTCTGAAGGTTTGTTGAACTTTTTTTAAAGACTGTTTAATGTGCCAGTGTCAGTGCTGGGTTCAAGCATGTATTCTTCTGGCTCCTGTACTAATAAATGAGCTTGATGTCTCCTGAGGGATTGGATATATATTTTTTTCTATTAAATATAGGATATCTCTGCAATCTTTCAGAAGTGTGTGTTTCAAAATATTGGAAACAATAATTGAAATAATTAAATGCTCATCCCCAAACATACATAGACACTTTTTCTTGAAGGCTAAACAAATCATGGATCCATAAAACAGGGGCAAGAAGAAATCCCTCAGACTCCTCTATATAGGTCTACAGTCTTGAAGTCAGTGCTTAGAAAAGGCAGCTAAGCTTGACAGGAATGCAAGAAATGAAAGAAAATATATAGACATGCTCCAATCCCCAAGGTATTAACTTCTCTGCCCTTCCTCCACCTTACCTGTACTGCCAGAAGGCTTACCCTTGTGCACTGCACTCTAGTGCTGATCTAGGACTCAAACTGTTTTTTTCCAGAGGAAAGCCTGTTTAAGCCTACTTAAAGCCCCTGGCACAGAAACTCTTCTCATCTGCATAGATAAAGTGAAGGGTTAAGCTGAAGTAGTTAAAGCAGTCATCTTATTTAATTTAAAACAAGATGAAAAGCAAAATGAACAGAGAGTGAAGCATGTGGTTTAGAATAGAATATCTCTGGAGTCCCTTAAGCTCTTCACAACTAAAACATCATGACAGGTTTTAGTATTTTGGAATCTCTCCCTTTCTCTTACTACTTCCAGAAAACCCCTGATGTTCAATATCAAGGAAAGTTTGTAGGTAGTCTAGTCTGTCCCATGCCAGGATTATGTTCACTGGTATTATGCCAGTTTTCTAGCCACCTCCAGAGCAGCAGCTTGTTTTTTCTCTTAGTCAAGGATAGTCTTTTACTGGCAAGAACAGTATGAAAAAAGTACTGCAGTATTTTCTGTGGAGACCAGCCAAAAAAAAATTATTGGTGAAAAAAAAAGAAAAAAAGGGAAAATAATTGGTTTTAAATCCTAAAATAGCATTATGTTGACATATAGTTGCCAGAAAGACAAAAAGATAAGAACATTTAGTCAATTTAGTCCTCATTTTATTTTTTATTTTTCTCAGTTCCTTGGTGTTTTCTTGCCCTGTACCAAGGGCAAGAAATTAAATTTAAATTTAATTTTTTGCCAGACTTTTTTTTTTCCCCCTTGAATAACTTATTTTTTTACTTTTTAGCCAGGTTTTAAGCATTATTTTTCTAGATTACTGGGGCATCCTCTCATTTCTACTTTTTTGCTGCGGTGAATCAATCTTCACTATGCATCAGTGCAGTGTTTTATTCATAATATAGTGGCCACAGTCTCTGGCTATCTACTAAGATCATCAGTTTTACTACATCTCTTTTAATGTATTCTTCCTGATCAAATAGATGGAAAATAATAACAGGGAATCAAAAGACATAAACAATTGCAATCTGTATTTCAAATGAAATGAAAATTGCTAGTAAAGCACTTACTTTTGCATATCTGAAACTAAGACAGTTTTCATTAACCTGGGAATATGAGGAAAGCCACAGATGAGCAATAATTCTGAATCAAACCTTTTCTATAAAGGTATTAATTATTGCAAGAGAGTATAACTATAATCCAACTTTGTCAATATATAAAGATATTATTCGGAACAGTAAATATGCAGACCTTTGCTAAGATGTTCAAGATTAAATTTCCAAATCTTATTATCTTAGCTATCTTTAAGTACTCTGTGCTTAGTAAAATATATTTCTATGTATAATCCTGCACGCAAGTGACCATGTGGCCATGAAAATTTTGGTCATTCTTTTTGTCTCAGAAAACTTTGAACAAACTACATTGTATTCAGAAGTGTATGTGTACATCTGTACTGTCCTTCACAGTATATGTAGAAACTAAGAATTTGTACCTTAAAGGCTAAAATAGAATCCAGAGAATTACCAGTGTCCCAGAGTCATATAGGGACTTGGAATTTATCAGGTGAAAATTTCCAGGACATCAATTAATGTTGCTTGCAAATACAGATGAACACATCACATCAAGTCTTTTAGAGTCTCCTTTCATAGATAAATCTTCCATTTCCTTTTCACAGCAACAAGACATTGGCATCTTATCTGGTGGCATGCAATGAGTTACTTAATATGAAAGCAATTACTACTACTATTTCTCTTTCATTTTCATCAGAAAAGCCCATTGTTTGTAGAAGAAATTATTGCTTTAAGCCACTAAGTTTGTGCCCTCACCTTTAATATTGTAAATTTTCAGGTTTACTTTAGCTAAGGCCAGGTTTTGAATACAATATTCCAGTCCTTCTCTAAACTGAAAACATTCATATCTGATGTCCTTGCATTTTGTAGCAAAAACCATGGAAGTACTATCAAAATTGCAATACAATCAGTATGGCTTTTCTAATACAGATGAGATCTACAAATGGGGAATTTTTATTGCTGCTTGCTTAATTGCTGTAGGGTTTTTATGCTCTTCAAAAACAGTGGAAATGGAATTCAGCACCAGAAAATACTCTCACATATCAGGCTGATAGTTCTTTTCAAGTCTTCTTTCAAAAATTTTCCCTGTATTTATCAAAATTGGTAAAAGTTGAAGATGGGTCATCCAAATAACTTTCTCACTACAGATGGCTTGCTGAAAGTGCTCATTTTTTCCTACATAACCCTTCTATGTGAGAAAGCCAAATGTGCCATAGTACTGAGGACCACACTGTCTCAGGTTTTGGTGAGGAATGGCACAAATAAATAGAAATTGTGAGAAATCTTCCAAGAAGCACTGAGTTACAGGTGAAAAAATACAGCAACTCTTTGAAATATATCAAGTAGCTCAAATAACATCCTAAACTCTCAAAACTTGTTAGCCTTCTTTGACTATCTGAAAAGTAAATCTTGCTAAATCTCACATATGCCTGCAACCACATGCAGAGACTATAACAAAGTATAACACTGATTTTTTCAAAAATATTTTTTCCCTGGGTTATTTTGGTTCTAGTATTATCTTTCTCCTAGCATTTCTTTAGATCAGCACCTCTGGGGTAGTTTCTTTAGTAGTAACAACAGGGAGAGTGCTGTCTCAAGGTGGAAATAGTGGCCATTTAAATAACACACTGCTTACAGCTGCTTAGCACAAACCCAGTAAGATAACATAGTGGTTAAATTCCCCATAGCTATTACAACTTGTCTGCATTTATGTTCCATTCTAAATGCTGAATAGAGTCCTCAGGACAAAGCTGAAATGTTCAGTCTGTTGCTTAGATACTACTTTCACAGGCTTCATATGAAAAATCTGTGTATACAGGCAAATAAACAGATAAGTTAATAGGCTGAACCCGCAATGGACAAACATTAATCACTCCTTTTTTACTATCTTTTGTACTATATTTCTGTATGGAAAAAACAGGTGTGGAATACACAGAACATTAACACAATGCAACATGAAAATATATGCTTTGCTGGTATGCCTCCTCTATGCATAGATAATTGGGGCCACTCTACCCTAATGAAACAAGTTATATGAATCTTCATTCATTTGGGTCACTTGATTTATCTTTGTGTATTCTTGCTGTATAGGATACAGAAATGAATATCCTGTTTGTTTACTTATGCAAGAGTCACTTATAATTTGTGACATTGCAACAATAGATTAAAACCAAGATTATATCCTAAAGTTAGAGAATCACCTTTGTCACATACACTATGGGCTTTATTCCATAACCTCAGGAGTTAAATTTTAAATGGTTCAAATATTCTATTCAGAATGCCCAAATTATATCTAGTGAAAACTGCTTTACTAAAAATAGTTGCTGTTCTGCATAAGCATTAGATTGGTTCCTGCTATGCCATTTCCTCAGCAGAAGAAAAAACAAAAAAGAAAAAAGAAAAAGCAATTTTGGTATGTGTTCTGCTCTGCTAATATTCAAAAATTAATTTGTTATTTTTTTTAACACCAATTATTTATGACTTGGAGCAACATGCTCAACAACCCGGGTGTTATGTAAAAGCTGGCAGTTAAAACATCACAATACAACAGCATTACCTATTATGCAGTTAAGGTGATACATACTACTCTCGTGAAACACATCACAAATTATAAAGCATTTTGGAGCAAATCCATTCTGCTCTGCTCAGCAAAATGAAATTGCTACACAAATTACTGTTTTTGCCTTTTGTTGTATTTTTTTTGTTAATCCCCTGCAAGATAAGTGTGTACTTTCATAGGCTTTGCATTAAGGAACAATTGTGAAAGCAACAGAAACAGAGCAGAATTCAATACCTAGATTCAATGCCCAGTACATCTTTGCTGGAGGGAAGAATAGATAGCAAAATAATTCTGAATTAGAAAACAGTTATGTTTTGTAAACAAATTTTCACTCCTTGAACTAGATTTAATTGGTTATTTAGATTCGCCTTAAGCATTATTTTTATATTAGTTTGTCATTTAGTTCATATAATTATTGCAAAGATTAAAAAAAATCAGACAAGATATTTAGAATGATCTAGCTATCCACATTAAATGTACTTTCCATCAATTTCTACTACCAAAGAGTATAAACAGCTGCTAAGTACCACTTCTGTTGCAACTTCAAGATGAATAATTATATATGTATGCCATTTTTTTATATTTCTGAACCTGAATTTTTTATCTGGCAGGGACATACTAACTCCTGACAGAATTACTGGTCTTTAAAATTCTTCTGTAAAGAGTTATTGTAACAATGACACTCCTGACATTATATACTGTCTACAAAATCATCCTACAGTAGATTATAATTTTCCAGGCATGGGTTTTGGTGAGAGAGACTGAATTTTAATGATTGGTTTCTATGTTTGCTTTTATGAAATGAGCCATGCTCAAATATTATCATTATAAATATGCTTATTAAAAAAAAAGAACTTAATCTTCTCAATAAGATTCATGTCTCAGGAGAGGTGATCATTTGTTTGGGTTCATTTTTCTTTAAAAGAATATTATTAAATACTGTATTTTTGTTAAAGACCATGCTTGATTTTTTTTCTCAACTTTTCCCTGAAATGTGTTCCCAAACTTTTTTTGTCTATAGAAATCGGTGGTTATTTAACATCTATTTTCCACTAAAAACCAAGAAAACAAATTGTATACATCAAGAAAACAAAGAGACACAAGCATTTAACCAAATCTTTTGACAATATATAATCAAATAAATCAAAGTCATGTTATGAATTTTCTGCTGTGAATCAGGTAACATTCTTTAGTTCTTTCCACCTGCATGGCACATTATCTACCTTCCTTTTTGTGTCCCAGCAGTCCCTTACATTGTGTAAAGGGATGCACATTGAAAAAGGGATGAGGGAATGTTTTTACAGAAAACCAGTTCAACTATTTAATACCTATAGGCTTTCCAGAATCGAGAGGAGTCATTTATGTACCTAAATTCCTCACCAGAGGGAAATGGGAGGGAAGCATCTGGTCAGCCTTCAGGGCAGATGATCCTGATGTGCCATCGAGATCCCTGATGGTTTGGGTCAGGTACTCACCAGGGCAATTGGCAGCTCCCTCCTGGCCAGTCCCTGCAGAAATCAGGGTATTCAAATGCAGGGAACTTGTGCTCAGGTCTTATCCTGGCATGGAGTCAGAAATCCTGGAGGGCACCTCTGACGGCATGAGGGCTGGGCAGGGTTCCCATACCCCACAGTGCAGCCATAGCCTGGGATACCTACTTGAGTCTTCCTTCTTCTGAACTTCTCTTTTCAACGAAGGGCTGGATCCTGTTAAATTATAAAAGCATCTATTTCATGATGAAAGGTGATGATAAGTAAAATCATCCTTACAGAAGTTAATTTCATATTTAGAGTACCACAGTGAGAGGGAGCAAGGTCATTACAGCATGCCCTCCCACTGCAGGAAGAACCAGCATGGAGAAGAGGCCTCTGCAGAGAAGTGACTTTATGCCTCTTGATATACTGTTTTAGTGATGGTGTATGTAGGGGTACACCTTTTAGTGTTTGAAAGAATTATATCGTATATAAGACTGTGGTTTCCTTTACTATTAATTCAAGCAGTTTGATGCCTCAGGGCTAGATGGTTCCTTTCTGGTTTTAATATAAGCAATACAATATATAATACTGGAACTATCATAAATACAGGTACTTCAATTCATAACTTATAATCAGTAAAACTCTACTTTGAATCATAAAAGTAGCTGTCCTTCAAGAGCTCATGAAATGGTCATGTAGACATAATGAGAGGCACTATAGATTATTCTTTTATTTGAACATTTATTCATTCATGTGTTCATTTGCTTACTCATTCATGATTTTATTCTTATGATTCTTGCACTAATCAGGAATAATGTAGTCACACAAAGCTGCAGTTCAGCAAAAGTATGTCAACATTTAAGGATGTGAGTTGTCACTTTGAAGTCACATGTATTACTGGTCAAACCACAAGGTAGTACAAGTGATCTCAGGAGAGCTTTACCAATTGTAGAGTTTGCCTGAAATGACTGGGTAGATCTTTCAGTCAGCCCTTCTGTGGCAGGACAATAAAAAGCTGACGTGACATATTTGATATAGTTTCTTTTGGCAAATAATAAAAACAATTTGAAAATGATTTTTTTTTCTCCTGTCATGAACAAACAATATGTTCAGAAGCTCTATGTCCTTGAAGACAAGAATCTTAAGAATTCACCATATGGCCTGAATTAGATGGATTCACGTGGAATAATTTAAACCATTTACATTAGTCATCTGTTACAGGAAAACATACATGTATGTATGACAGATGTATGTATTCTACCAGTGGAGCTAGGCACCAGGACTGACTTCTGAAGGGCATTCCAGCATTCAGGGGATATGTCTGAGGGTGACTGTCTCAAGGCTTGAATGAATGCAAGCATACAATGGTGAGGAGCCACAGTCAGCAGCAGTAATTTCCCAAGCTGAGAGAGTTCAGTGAGGACAGAGACAGCTGCTAATACTTTTCTATTATTATTTTTTATTTATTTGTTAAAAGAAAAGCAACAGCAACAACAACAAACCAAAACAAAAAGTAAACAAGGAAACAAGAAACTCATTATTTGTAACCAAACACAGGTCTTAGTTAGTTGGGGTTTTTTTAAGTCCTTAAACTAATCTAAGAGCTTTTTTGTCAATCTGGGGAAATCTGGAGTAGATTTAGAAGCAAAGTCAATGAACTTTTGAATATGATCTTCTGTTATATATGATTTAGTACTCTGCCTCCATATTGAAAATCAACTTAATGTTAATTTCAGTATATCATTCCAACTTGTATGTAAGTTCTTCTTGTCTCCATTAGAAACTTCCTGGTAATGTGTGCACTGACATCTTATGTCTATGAGCTGGTATGGAGTCAATATTCCTGGTGTGCTGATCAAGAGTGAGAGATAAGAATTCTGTTCATGCAATAGGGATTAATCTTCCACTGCAGTAAGAATGCATCTAAATTGTACAAGATTCATCATGCAGACCAGCCTAACCCTTGTAAGAGTATGCAGGTGGGCAGCCCTGCCATGCTAACAAAACAACACCACAAGAGATTATAAGAGTTCTACAAAGAGGAAAAGGGGGGTAATGCATATGTAGACATCTAATTCTGACAAGGCTACATTAACATCATAGCAACATAAGAAGTAGTAGGAATGAGGACTATGATTGATAACAGGAGCGGGTCACTAACTTGAAGGAATTAAGTAGGAATTACCAGTGCAAACATCAAAAATGCTGAAGAGTTATAAATTTAGGGACAACAGGAAAGAGTAAATACAAAAAGCTTGTTTATTTGGGAGTGGATGAGAGTGGTAAAGGGAAAAAACTGAGAAGTTGAAAAGGGTGAAAAAGGGAATGTAAGCAGAAGTGTGTCATTTAACTAGCAGTTTAGCAGTATCTGTTGGGTAGTCTTCTGTTGACCCCACTTGGAGAAAGCAATTAAATCTGTTATTATTCTGATAACATGGGTCTGACTTTTTTCTGTGGTGAGTAGGGGTACTTGAGGAGTTTTCTCCAAAACTGGTGAAGGGATACGTGAAGGGGGTGGGCCAATCCTAGTAGCTGTGGTACTGAACTTTTAGCAGAATCCATATTCAGGGTTAGGCATTGACGCTCACAATAAATAGACTTACAAAGGCTAGCAAGGCAAACTATGCATTTCTAAATGCTGAGAAACACTCAGTACCTTATGCTAAGTTAAATTCAATATTCAGTATGTCTGTTAGCTGCCAAAACTGCTTGTCACTTACCTGGAAGTAGTGAAGGGACGTATCTTCTCAATCCTGTAATGGTTATATGGAATGGGTGAGACTCAGATTCAGTTCTGTTCCTTATCGGAATTAGACTCACATCTTCCCCAGCATAGTAAGAAATTATATCACATGGATGTCTCCTGATCTCTTTTGGGATATTTTCTGCAAAATACTTCTAAAATTACTGGATCAGATTTGCCAGTCTTCTATTTATGCCTAGAGGCTTAGATAGCCTCACCAGGGTTATAAGGAAATTTGGAGTTCATAAGATTGGAATGTGAAAGCATCAACGTCAAACCTCAAGCACATGTGTGGGTTTTTTTATGTCTTGTAATGCTAAAGACTCCAGATACTTTGTCTTGAATTCAGATAACTTTTGGGTTGGAGTCATAATTTTTTGGAATCTGCAGGAATTTTGCAGTAATTTTATACTTTGCTGATTACAGCTGAATGTCTTACAACTGTTTTCTGAAACAGAAGACAATATACAACTCAGAATTTTCTGTACAATCCAGAAGCTCAGCATATGCTGTTTACAGTTTTACATTACCTTCAGTGTCATAAGGTTTCAGTGATTGATACATGCTTTAGAAGCACTGAGAATTTCTACATGTTTGTGGTTTTAAGTGGTCTATGATTGTCCTGCTGTGAAATTACAGAAACAGCATACTTTGTAGCAAGTTCCGTTTTAAGTTTTCCCCCTTCCAATTGTAAAAGCAACCAAATAACACTTTAGTTATTGTCTACTAAATTAAACAGTTATAGAATTACTGTAATGTTCCCGATGGCTTCCATGTTGCTGTATACAGGCTGATAAAACTGAAATCTTCTCAGATTGTCCTGCTGGGACAGAGGCTTGGGTTTTGTGTTGATCTGAACATTTTCTATATCATTTCTCTCTCGTTTTTTATTCTACTAAGAATCTTTTATGCTGCTTGACCACTTCACATTATAAAAACAGACAATCTAATTTTAAGCATTCACTAAAATGTGGTAATTGTAGACTCGTTAAAATTAGACTTCTTGAAATATTTCAGTGTACTGTACAGGCCTTAATGTTAAACTCTTATATCTCATCTCAGATATTGGTAGTTATTGGCAGTTTTGCCAATAAAAAATATTCACAGCAGTATGTTTGAGAATTATCCTGATGTTAGAAAACAGAAGATATATTCACAGACCTACAGTATATGTGTCAGGAAGAGAAGTTGAGACAGCATAGTCTCACAAAGACAAGGTTAAGAAGCAACCTAATAATAGCTTACAGATTTCTGAAGAACAGATACAAAAATGCAGACACAATCTCTTCTCAGCTGTGGCAAATGGCAAAAGAGGCAATGGCCAAGTGGGACATCGGAAGAAACTTCACCAAGAGCTTGGTGCAACACTGGAACACCTGTGGATGATTTGGACTTTCTGGGAGGTCTTCAAGATCTGGCCAAACAAACCAATGGCTGACAGAGCTCAGTTCTGGGGATAGTAATGCTTTGATGGGGGAGCTGCACAACGTGCCCCTCTGATGTTCCTTCCAAACAATGCTAATGATTTCTCCAACCCTGTGATATTATTCTGTCATTCTCCCTTCTTAATTTAGTGGAAGTGCGTGTGGAAAAGTTTTGTGGATTTTTTTTCTAAAAATGGATTATTATATTAATTGCTAAAATAGTTTAGCAGAACTTCATTGTTTTTTCTACAGAAAATAAGCACATACATGAAGAGCAACTAGGCCTCATTGTACAGTAAAGCTTCAATCCACTCCTTCCTTTTTCCTGTGAAAAACATGGTGATGATGGAAAGTCAGAGACAGTAAATTACCTACATGGAGCCTTAGGTTCTAAAGGGGATATGGACTGCAACTCTTAAAGTCTTGGACATTTATGAGAGATGCTTTATTCCCTACCCAAAAACCTCTTTTTCTTCTTATCCTTCCATTATTCAAGGAGCATGACTGAATTATTAGCCAATGATTATAATTCTTTTCTTATCTAAAACTGAAATCTTTATGCCTCCTATTAAAGAGTGCAGGGAGACAATACCAGTAAAGGAGCATTCAATGAAATCCTTTCATGCACATTCATACCCAATACAATCTACTGCAGCAGACAGACCACTGCCATGAGAATGTATTCTCCCTCCTTTCTTGCATCCACTTCCTTCAGCCATAGAATGTAATATTTGGTTTTTTTGTCATAGAAGAGCTACCTGCAACAATGCAGCCAGGGGTATCCTAGCATTTAATGGCCAGGCTCTGAGCCCCCACTGATGGGAGCAGTGTATGTTTGCTGCTGTCTGTATTGTAAGAAGGTGTGCATATGATGCATTAGTTTTAAGAGTCACAGGAAGAATGAAATAAAACCTATAGGAGGAAATCAAATCTGGCATTTACCAATATAGCAAAAACTATCAGATTAAATAATTAATTTTTTATTGGACTAATCTATGTAGTTTGTGCATCAAAATTTGCTTGAGAAACTGATTTTACAGGCATGATTTATGGGATCAGCAAACAGATATTGCCTATCATGCCCGTCAATCTTTGCATTGCATTGATAGTTTACAAAAATAGCTTTAAAAGTAAGTAGGGTATACTTCAGGATTCCCTTAAGAATATGTACGGACTTGCTATAGAGTAGACATCCCCATGAGACCTTTCAGAGCTTTAGCAAGGAAAAGCTTTTGGATCCCAGTCGAGTTCTTCAGTGTATAGGTCTGCTGTGCTAAATATGCATCTCATGAAGAGAAAGTCGAGTACTGAATAATGAATTCTGCCCAAGCCTCAAGCTTTGTTGGACTTTTCCATATAAATTTCTGATGAATTGGTAAAGCTGCACTAAAGAAATAGATTAGAAACTGACTGATCCCCTCACAATAGTGACCTCAATTTTGTAGATGCTAAGAATCACAAACTAATCAAACAGTCTCCTTCTTTTCATTAGAGACAAGCATTTTATTTTACTTCTGATTTGTATTTATTTTTTCCCAAGGACCTTTTTAGATTCTATCAACAAGTAAGACCATTTTCCCTAAGGGATATTGTGATTTCTCAGCTTCTGAAGCAAATGAAGATATAGAGGAGGCTATGGCATAAGTTAATTTATTTACAAGTACCTGCTTCTACTGATTAATGTTTGTCTGAACCAGAAGGAATCTGCTTTTGGGTTTTGTCATTAAAAATGTGAAAGCAATTCTGCTAATACAAACTTTTCTTTCTCAGGCATCTCACAGCTATTTTACAGCCCACAGAAAGTAGCAAACTGTCTATTTTCTGTTCTTAAACCTAACCCCTGCTGTTGACCAGCAGTATGATGTTGGCCAGACATTGCAGGTCTTGATATTCCTACAATCTACCCAGTGATATTTGCTAATGATCTTACTCCAAGTTTACTGTAGTGCAACTCAGAGTAAAAGTGGTTTCTTTTGTACTAGTTTCCCACTCTCAGCACTAGAATGGTCTTTATTATCATCCTTGGACTTTTAGGGAGGAGTAATTCCCGTTTCTGCAAGAACATGTGGACAAAACTGTACATTCTGCATCAGCTTGGAGGACAGCCTACTCAATCAATGCTCTCCATTACTCTAAAATGTAAAAAAAAAATATTTAATTTCCTTTGTATTCATCAGCATCTGGTGTTTTCAGCTTTAGCATGCCCTCCTCCCCATTAATTTGCCAGAAACAATGCCAAGGTGAAGCCAACTTCACTTTAGGTGGTTGTAGAAATTCAACATTGAGAGAAAGCTGTGAGAAAGCCTATAGCAGAGTCAAAAGGAAAAACATAGACACATATAAAATCATAAAGGAAACACAAGGAGTTGGAGGAAAGCAGCTGGAGACTGGGAAAGAATGCCCAGCAGAAACTCGTTGTGTATCTCCTTGACATAGCCCAGCAGCTCACTGAAGTCCTTAGATATCTCTTACATCTGTTATACCATGAAGGATTGCTTTATACTTTGAAACGAGATATATTTTGATCACAGCATCTCTTTGTGCATGCCTAATTGTGCCTGAACAGTGTGACAGAGTTTCAAGAGCATCCTGAATCATCACCAATATAAAAATCCTAAGGACTGGTCCCAGCCTATCTGCCAACCAGACTGATGAGCAAGTGAGAGACAAAAAGAGAGACAGATTTCCCTTTGTTCCTTGTGCACTTTTCCAAAAGTTTTAATAATATCTGGATATGTGCTGACATCTATTGTACTCTATTTGATGTACAATTTGTGAACAGTTGAAATGCTATCCACCATCACTACCAGGAACTTACATATTCTCAGTTTTCATCGAGAACAATAAAAGCTCTACCCTAATGCCAGTGAATCTAGGGAAAGAGTTTCTACTGACTTGGATGGGGGATGGAGTAGTATCCAAATGAGGTAGAAAATTATTTTCTTTTTTTGCTGTTTATCAGAAATTAATCTGAAGAACAGCTGACTTTTAAAGAAAATAATGAAAATAGTTTATTTGGCCTAATTGCTCTGATGATATAGAAATATTCCAGCCCAGGATCCAACTAATTAGTGTGAAAGAAATATTTTGGACTGACTGACAATCTTCTTTCCTTTTCCTCGCTATTATATTTCAGTTCACATTCCTTAATAATGGAACGTAACTTTAGAAAATGCCCACTGCACGAGAAAAGGGATAAGCAAAATGATACAAGCACCTCTAAGGTTAAGGAGTTGACTGAGTTCTCTGTGTTTGTATTCAAAAGTATAAAGAATAGTGCAATTTCCTCTTTTCCATACTTCTAACTAACACTTAGCTATGCAATGTTCTTTTAGTGATCCAAGTTAACTGAAATTTGACACATAGCAGCTTAAGTCATCTTTGTAGTCCTAAAATTGAAAACAGCCTACTCTTGTCATTTGATTCTTTCTGGACATCTTATCTACTTGTGCGTATGCCTGCACCAAATTTGCATTCCACCAGTTATTTGTTTTTAAATGTCATAAGTTAAGCATATCCTGGACATACTAAGGTAAAACAGCAAAACAATTTCTACTTCCTCAAAAATTTTATGACTGTAGAGATCTAATTCTCCCTCAAACTTCCAGGACTAAGGTTGTATTGCTGTTCATTCAGATGGAATGGGAATTTGTATTTCTATTTCGAACAAATATGCAGACTTGTAAAAAAAAAAAAAGTTATCTGGGACAAAAACTTTCCACCAGACCTATAAAAAAAAAATTGTGCATCTATTTGCTAAAATGGAGTATGTCCTATCAAGGACAAAGAAGTTACCATAAATAGTCAGTAATAAACTGAATATCAAGAGCATATGATGAATTGTAAAGAGTTACTGCTGACATGCACATTGACTTGTCACACTGGACTGCAGAATATATAGTACTTGGTGGAGTTTACTGCAAAAATAATTCTGGAATGCATTGGACTTATCATTGGACAGTAACAGACTGACCAACAGAGTTAAAGATATTTGATTGTTTAACACATTACAGGCTATTTATAAAATAAAGCCTTTTACTGAGTTAGCTCTCAGCTAATGAACTAATATCTTGTTGAGGTCAAAGAAGCAATTTACTGAGCTCCATCTAATGGGGAACAGTGTGCTTAATCTAGTTCTGCCAGCCAGGCTGATTTTGCATAGCTGTCACCCATTGCTGTGGACAGTGATTGTGAGTTGAAAAGTTAGAAAATATGCAGAACATACTGAATTTTTTACAAGAAACTAGGATCCATCAGATATTGAGGATACTGAATGTCTGGGTAAGAGTCACTCAGTAGCCCAGACTCAAGAGTCTGGATTTCAGCCATATTGATTTTTGGTAGAGTCCTTTTTCTAACAGTTGTTGTGGGACAGAGGAGCTAAATTTTCCTGAAATTAATTCTACCTGACAGTACACTGGCCAAGGTACACAGGTATGAGTGCTGGGTGTAGATCTGGCTCAAAGACCTCTACTGCTCTGAGCTGCCTCACATAGAATGCATCCCTCCTGTCAATAAACAGTGTAAATATTTCCCAGTCCTGCTGTAGTTTATGTCTCTCATATTTTAAAGAGACTTCTGAGACTCCTAAGCAAGGAATGGGAGTTGTCAGATTTGTTCATACCCATCTTGGTCTTAGAACAGCTGTGTTTTCTACTCCTCTGGCTGCTCCCTGGAGGTTTTAATGAGGATCATCAAAGGAAGACACACACTCTGCCTGAGCTCTTTTTTTTGCCTTCCCCACACTAGGAAGATGTGCTCACTGGGAAGATGTGAGGTGTTTTACAGTGACAGGGAAAAGGCAGAGGAGAAGAATATGGCAAGCAGGAGAGTGTCTTGCTGGCTGGAGGCTGCCCATGCAGCTCCACCAGATTTTGTCATATTCCATCTTTTGTCATTAGGGCCACCCCATCCACTGTGTTTAAAGATTGGGGAATGTGCATATGGGGACCATGTGTCCGACTGAAAAGAAAACTTGCTAATTTGGGAGAGTTCACCTGGCTATTTTTATGAGAATTCACTTTAGGCTCCACCATCTGAGTGCCTGATTTTTGTAAGAAATTTTAAAAGAAACTAAACTCTTCTCACAGCATGTTTATGAAATGTGAAAGTATCATTATCCTTGCTGAGAAGTCTCCGGGCCAGATGCTGAGAGATGCCTGTACCTAAAGGAAATCAGTGGGATATGTCACTAAGCACCTTTAGGATTCAAAGCCCAAATGTCTGCCCAGGATGGGAAATCCAGCAAAGTGCCTGAGTTGAACACATGTGGACTAAGTCTCAACCCAGTGTATTAGACACACTGTTTTTTTAACAGGAAAAACATCATTCCCTTAACTCTTTGTACTGCTTGAAAAATTTTGGTAAACATATGTAAACAATTTATGTAACAACTGATGTTGTTACTTCACATTGCCCAGTTCATTCAAATCTGAACACATGACATTGCATACATAGGGATTTGTTGGCACAAAGGATATGATTACTGTTGCCATGCATTGTATTTGCATTGTGATTTTCCTTAAATGTGCAGCATTGTTTTGTTAAGCAATCAGAATGCAAATACCACTGGCACAGCTAGAATACATTCAAGTGCCCAAGTACACAAAGAATGCAAACTGTGCAGTAGAGCACACAAAGCCCAACAAGCTCATTAGTACCACACTGCAGTGATTACAGAGCAAAGTGCCTTCTGAGGTGCAGTAGTCAGACTATACAGAGGGAAGGCTTTGCAGAGCTTTAATGCAATGATATTTTTAATGCAATTGTGTGCTGCCACAGTAGTCATATTTCACCAGCATAAGCTGCTCTGGGAAATAGGCACTATCCTCTGCTTGTACCTTGCCTAGGTATCATTCCTGATTAGCCACTGGGCACTGCATAATAGTCTTGAGGATGAGGATAATTATTCTAAGGATAAAAAATTATGATCGGCCAGACCAAAGCCCCATCTATCTCTGTATCCCTTTTCTGATAAAAGTCAGGAATATATTTTTAAGCAAAAAACATGAGAAAACAGGCGTGTATAGAGTGACTCCTTCCCTGGTATGGCCTTTGAGATTCCAGCAATCATCAGTAAGGATGTGAAAACTGGAACTAGAGTCTGTGGGGATCCTCTAGTGGCTTGATTTGCTTCATGGTCTCTGTTGTAACTTAATGACTCAAAACCAGATAACCAACTCTCTGTTGTCAGCATACCCTCCTTCAACACCCCTGCCAGTACATTCACATATATGCATACATACACACACACAGAAAAAACAGCCTTACACTGTCCTGTATATGCCACCTACCACTAAAAGATGGTGCAGGTCTTCAGTATTGTAATATATTTGAAAGTATATATTTGAAAGGTCTGCTGAGAGAAAGGTTCATGTTTTAAAGGAAAGTCATCCTGTGACCGTCATGGTGTCAGAAACCATGTCAACCCTTCTTTGAGACAGAGGATGGACTAAATGTCCTCTTGGTGCTCTTTCTGGCACTGATTCTTTTCATGAATCTATGATTATTCAGCTGCTATAACAGCTAGAAAGTTCCATTTTAATTAGTCTGAAATAGGAAAATTGTCTTTCATTCTGCTTGAAAATGCAGCACACATAATGTTTCATATGGTGGAAACAGATGAAGACCTGTAAAAGTTGTGGTCATGTAAGGACCATAGCTCTTCAATAAGCCCTAGCCATAGTCTAGGAACTGAACAGCCACATATACATCTTCTGGCCACGAGCAGCACAGAGAGAGGCATGATTTATCTTAGCAAAAACATCTCTACATTATTCACTGAACAAAGGTTGTGGGTCTGGTGGACATTTCTGTGGAGCTTCTTTCTGCACTTTAGGGTATTCTTAGCAACTGACCTTAGCAACTGATCTGAGCTTCCTCCTTTGCAGCAGGACCCAAGCAATAAATCAGACTGGTGTGCTGGAAAGAGAGAATTTAAGTATATAAGCAGGGATGGTGGTGAAGCAAACTGCAAAGTGCTCCATTAAACATATCACCTCAATGTCTGCCCTCAGAAATTCACGTCTCCAGGGTGATCTTCTCTTTTGAGAAGTGGTCCTTTTTATAAGGCAGGAAGCATTAGGTATGCTCATATCTCAGTCAAAGAGTTTCCTACACAGTGCCAACAGTTATTCAGCAGTACTCATTATGCAGGTGAGCTACATCACAGTGCTGCTACTCTGCAACACTCTGCAGATCTCTATGCACCATGTGCACAATGTCTGAAATATAAGCAAATTTATGCTGCACTCATCCTTTTTGTGGTTATTAGTGTCACTTAGTATCATCTTCCTCCAGCAAATTGACTCACCAAGCAAAATGCACAAGTGCACTTTAAAGCGGATCACATTATCACGCCTACTTCTTCTGGAGAGCCAAGTGTCATTACTACTTTTCACAAGGAATAACTGCCTAAACTGTTTCATATTCTGCAGTGCATCAACAGTGCTCTTCCTCCACTCAGTCTGCAGTTCAGAAGAGTGATGGAACAGTAATGCATGTCTACCTCATTGTTCTACATGGAGAGATAAAACCTAGTGCTCACTTTATACCTCTTTAAAAGTTAGGGTATTTGCTTCTGGAGTCTTTTCATCAAGATATGCAGTTGTATATCACCTCTAAGGCCCTGATCATATTTCAGGTGTCAACAAGGTATTTGCACTAAAATTACTGTGTTTACTCAAAAAGCATATTAGAGGCTTCTCTCTCAACACTACTGATTAGATGACATATCCCAACTGCACAGTTAATTCCACAGTCAGGTGTAGACAATAAGGACTAACGATGGCCAAGTGCTGATAGGATTTTACTTCCAAAATATTTTCAAATTATTCACTAGCACTCTTTCTTCCTCTGTGTGTATTTTCTAGAAGGTAGATGGAGTATCAAAGAAATACAAGGGTGCAGACTGTTAAATGGTAAGATTATGACTAAAACCATGAACCTGGAACCAGAAACCAGGAAATAAAATATCAGAAAGAAGCATTTTGGCTAAGAAACGGAGTGAGAAGGGGTGCTAAGGGTCAGAATTGAGAACAACCAACAATTTACTAAGCTGAAGAGCAAAGCCAGAGCCCAGTAAAATTCCATATTATACATTTAGAGCTGAGATGAGAAGCTGCCAGTGCTTGAGCTAGACAAACTATGGCCACTCAGTGTCCAGAGATGAGGATTAAATAAACTAGAAAATAACCAAAGGAATGAAGTTGTATCCAGGAATTACATTATACAACCATACACTGAGAGAGCTTCTTATACTTAATTGCTACAGCTGTGTCTACCAAGAATTTTACATGGGTCACCAGCCTTCTGGGACACTGCCTGTGGTAGCCTGGTGGCTTTTTGCACTTTGGTCAGGAGTGCTTGTCAAGGGGCTGTCAGGAAAACCATCAAAGTTGACACTTGAGCTCAGATCTCAGTGACTTTTGATGGGACTGGCCAAACTTTGTGCTTTTAGAAATCCACCCCTTGTTCTCTGCAAAGTGATGGCTTCTCACGTGGTCTGTTGTATTTACAACTATGAGTGTTCAGGTGTTTCATGACCTCACTCATTATCACTTCACTCAATGTCATGGCAAAAGAAGGGTAGTAATTCTTTTTTTCTGCAATTTTAACTAAAGTGCTGCCAGAGCAGAGAGTACGTGTTGGCCAAGGTCTTTATTATGCAACTATACGCAGATCACTGTGAATTGCATCGTCCATCTAGTTCAGTGATGCAGCACCAAGGTCACCGGGCTGATTTAAGTTAATGATGCAACCATAAGTCTAATAAATGTGCTTGGTAACCACAGCAAACGTATTTTCATTGTCGCAGATGTTATTCTTTCAAAAGCACTTGGCAAACAACTAAAACACAGCCCTTGTGTTTGCTTTGACCTCTCCTAAGAATGCACCATCAGGAACATTGAGGAGATGAGCTTGTATAAGAAGACAAGTCATGGCCTACAGCTACAGAATTGGTATTGCTCATAGCACTCTTGCAGCTTACTTAGAATAAACAGGCAAGAGGCTAACTGAACATGAATCAGTGAAATTTTGACAGAGAGTAGATTTTGGAAAGAAACATATCCATGAGTGAAACCAACATAGATAGAGATCAACTTCTTATTACAATGATCTAGGCAAGTCGATATTATTATGCAGTTGATTTTTGTACCCATCCTGCTGCAGTAACCCATTACGTGCTGATCCAGCAGCCTTTTCTTATCTTTCAGGAAATACATTAACCAGTAAATGCATTGTGTCACCATGAGCTTTGTCATTATGTGCAGTGATTCCCCACAGGGCTTATCAAATGTTGCAATTTCTGTTTCTTTGGAAGGATATACATCATCTCCCAGGCTGGGTTCAACAGATGGTTGATATTATGCTCTGAAAAGTGGCAATCTACTGTTCAGAACTTGTTGCAGCTCCAGTGTCTTGCACTCTATAATATATATCTCTATTTTACATATCTCCATTTTTACATATGTGTATGGATATCATATATTCTTATGTACACCATGGATTCTTATCTGCCAGGCATGAAGCCCACAATGGTCTGACCACTAAATATGCTCTTGACAATAAGGGAGAAAAAGGAAATTTTAAACAGGCACAATTTCTTGAATTCTTACTTCATTTATACCAATTATTGATAGGAATAAAGATAAGTAATTCAGCCTTACTGTAAAATTCACTTAAGATCATTCAGTGAAGAGAAAATGCCAATATGTGAAGATGGCTGTTTAGCAAGGCACTGAAATGAAGTGGTGGCAAGAGAGGTCTAAGTCAAGATGCAGAGCTGTCTTTTCTCATTCTCAAATGACATAAACAACACAGTCATGAAATGAGGTCACAGTTTTGTATATAAGCCCTCTGTGGCTTCTGAGCTAAAAAACCTAGAAAAATATTACCCTTTGCTAATGGAGCTTTTTCACCAAGAACCACAGCATGTGCCCAATTCAATGTGTCAGCAGCTTTCTGCCCTTAATTCAGCTTGCCAACAGTTAAACCATTCAAGGTCATATTATAACCTATTAGAGATGACATGTGACAAGATGATTTTTGATAAAGAGTGGAACTTTGGTACTACAGAAGTGGCCAGGGAGAGGAGGTCTCCGGATGCAACCTGACATTTTGTCAGCAGCTGCTAGTCAGATATAAAAACATTTTATTGCCCTTGCATAGTCAGCCACATGCTATAGTTTCCTCTCACCCAGAATATGTTCACTTTAATACCCGCCTGCATTTAGCTGCAATACAACAGCAAAATGTTTACATTACAGCAGAATGGTGCATGCTTTTATCTGAGGGTGACCTTGAGTATGCCTGGCATACAAGAAGTGCAGTGGAAGGCAGGCAAACACTTTTTCTCCTACACCTCTGCCATACTGCCTGTGTCCCACACTTATATCACCCTTTGAATTTAAAGAAAGGACCTTCTTAAATGCCCATTTTTGTGCGTGAATGCACATTAAGAACATTTCATATGCATGCTATGAAGAACAAGAAACCAAAGACAGATTAGAAAACTTCACTCTCCAAAACTATAATTATTTTTCCCTTTATGTTTCTGAAGCTTATTTGTAAGTCTCATGAATTTTTTTAACTCTTTGGGGTGGGAAGCCTGAATTAAAAATCAGTATGTGACCCATTATTATTTTATAAGCTCCTCTTTTGCAAGTTGAAAGCAACAGTTTGCCAACCTTGTATTTAAACTTTCATGGAAAGATATGAGTGAGTTAAATATGAGGGCCCAAGCAAGAGAAAATACAAGAAAGCTAGATGGTGTTGGGAAAGCCTGTCCAGAGACCCAGAACAAGAGCTTATTACCAAATATACCAAATATTAAACTGATCTTCGATCAAAATAACATTTATTTTTGATGAACTAACAGTTTGTGCTAGTGACCATAATATTTTTTTATTTAGGAAGTACACACAAGAGTAACATAGTCAAAAGCATCACCATGGCTAGGCTGACCTTCAAAAAGGAGAGCTGGGTAATAATGAGAAATCTTGTTTCAAAGAAGTAGAAGGACATCTAAGACAATTAAACCCTTTCAGTCAGCACAGAGACTCCTGAAGGACAACATACTGGGAGCACAGGACCAGCATTGTACCACTTACTGGAAATCCCTTGGGAAAAAGGTAAAAGGAAATTGGCACAGAAAAACAGTAAAGCAAGGGAAGTTACTGGAATTAAGATTTTAGCATTCAAAATTATGAAGACTGGAATTAAGATCTTAGCATTTAAAATTAAGAAGATGTGTCTCAGTGAAGAAAAGGAAGAAGTTACAAATTCTAAGAAAATAAACATAAAACTATAATTAGACTACCATTTGCTTTGTAAATGTTGTGGCAAAATTTCAAGGTGTTCATTTTCCCCATAAGTAATTTGACTTGTCTACGGCATGAAAAGACAAATTGATGGCTCGATTCACTGCTTCCCCTGCCATTCATTTCATGCAGATCAGTATGAGAATGAACATAAAGTGCTGCAGAATAGAGCCATTTTATACTTGTTTTAGACAGTAAGAATGATAATAGGAAGTGTAGGACAAAAACGGATCTAAATGTTTCTAAACCATCTTTTCTGAACTCTACAACTGGTGCAACCATATGAATCTGTCCCCTTTCAGACATGAGAATGCCATTAATGCATGGTAAATCAAAGCGCATGATTTTTATATCCATACCCTGCAGTCACTTGACATGTTTATCTGTGCCTTATTACTGTCAAATTTACTCCCTGATACACCAGGGCCAAATTTGTCATGTTTACAATTGCTGATCTTCCAAATTCACACAATTCCCACTTATATGCAACTAGATCCTGCCTAGTTATAGCCACAATTTGCTCCAGGGTCATGCCTCCAATTTGGCCTCTCTGCTCTCGTTTTCATAGACTTGCAGTAAAGAAATGGATAAAGGCAGCATTTTTTCCATAAATGAGTTGTGATTTTTTAAGGAATTAGCTAAGTATACATTACCTTTTTTTTACTTTTCATGACCTCTAGTCTGAACTAGTTCTGCTGGAATTCAGTAAAATGAATTCTAGAATGGCTTGCATAAGAGTTCATTAAAAAAAACCCAAATACAATTGCAATGAGAAATATTTTTACCAAAGGCTCTTGCAATTCAGAAAGAGAGTCACTAACTTGAGGACAAACTGATCACCTAATTTACCTTTGACCTGAAAAGGATTAGGAATACAATTACTTTTATGTATTCTTGAACAGCTTTGCCATACTAAGCTTCTGCCTAAGTGCCTGCAGCATCAGGACCCTCTGTCCCAGAATCACTGGCCCTCTGTCTAGGAAGAAAATATTTTGTAAACAGTTCAACAAAGAGTTCAAAACAATCAACTGAGGATAATCAAGATCATAAGGATATGCATCAAGAAGAAAGGCACCATAAGACACTGAAGAAATAATCTGCTACCATTTATTTCTTTCACATTTCCATTTATTTCATCTATTTACTTTTCCTAGCTCTTTCTACACCTACCTTCATTTTCTCTTCTACTTCATACTTAGATTTTTTTTATGTTTTGACTGCACACATCTGCAATTCCTCTTGGTGGCTCGGTATTTCTAATACTATATTTTAAAATATCATCTTGTGCATTCTGTACTTTATTGCCATTATATAAATGTTTGGTTCCCCTAAAACTAAAAACAGCAAATCGATTTTTGAGGGGCAGATAAAATTATGGAGATTTGTATTTTGCCTGTTCAAATACAGTTCTTTCAGAAGACATTTTTAGGGGTTGCTTTCACTTTGTTTGGTGCTTTCCTGCAGTTACAGCAGGCAGTAGTTTAGTGAAAATTTTAAAATAGAAAGTTAGTGTACATTAAAAACAGTACAATGGTGTTTTGGACACCAGCACCTCTTAAAAATAAAAAAGAAAAAACAAGACAACATTCCTAAGTTCCCTCTGCTTGTTCCTGGCCAATTCTTCAATGTCACAAAACAGGATCACTCTGTTGTCTTCTGTCTTTTGTCACAAAAAAAATCTCCAAACCCAAGCATATAAATTCTAGATATTAATTAGTAATTATATAAAATGGCAATCTGTTTTTTTAAAAAAAATAAATATGCATTTTCACTTGATTTACTATGTCCATTAAATATTTACATAATTGCATTCTAGTTATTCTCTAGCATATGTATTATATTATAAATACTCAGAAAAGGATTTTTAATTTTAATTATAATTTATTTCTTTTTTTTTGCACTTTTACTACCTTCTCAATACAATTTATTTTCTTTAAGCTGTAAGACTGTCAAAACACCATTGTTTTAAGGCCATCTACCTGTTAGCTTGATTTTTTATTTCATTATCAGCCACTAGGAAAAACCAGTAAGTTGTAGAACCTAATTTTGTTAATGGAACTTAACACAACTCTAGGCAATCTGAAAATAAGTAAATAAATGCTTGCCCCTCCAACAACCATAAAAGGACTGTGAGAAGACTACCAGAAAATACATCTCAGAAAACTGTTAGAAGTGCAAAAAGTCCATAAAGTAAAGCACATGGGTATGCAATCAGGAGCTGCTGTCCTTCCATAGCCAATGCAGACGTAAAAATTTTGGAGGCTGACAAACTGCACCATCCAATAATAAACAGAGCTAACACAGTTCCTGGGGTCCCCCTAGGAATAAAAAAAAAAAACACAAAAGAAACATGACAGAGTCCACATATTACTAAACGTAGCATCAAATCTTACCAAACTCAAGTTCATGTCTAGTGGCATGTCATTGATAGGTAACACCCAATGGAAGAACCAAGAACTAACTGACATAATGAAAGTCAAGCATGAGAGCAAATTAAACTTGTAACCACCAACAGAAAAGTAATATGTTCAGCATGGATAAAAGCTTAATCAGAAGTACTGCTAATAGGACTGTACATTTACAAATAAATCTTCTGGGCCTCCAGCAGATGCAGCTGCTGAAGTTTAATATTAAATTTAGCCAAATTCCTATTTCAACCAAAATAATCTTACAGAAATTGTTAGGTTCTACAATGACACTACAGACCTACTCTTCTATCAGGAAGCCTGATGATCTGGGGGGATGCATTTTTGTAACACAGAGAACAGATTTTAAGGGTGCCTTAGACACTCAGGAGAGGCTCTGAAAGACTCACACCAGCTGGATGGGCAGAAAGGTCTCCCAGGAAAAAGCCTGACTGGCCTTTTAAAAAAGGGAGCACACAGAGCACAAAGTAAGGAGTGGGAAAAGAACCACCAAGGGAAAATATTTTGCTTATCTTGGCATCCTTCTCTGCACACTGAAAGGACTGTAACTTTCCACCCTACCTCTTGGTGACAGCTGAGCCCATTTGAAGTTACACTGTGCCCCCTTTCAGGAGCAGGGAGGCCTGGAGAACTGGTGATTATGGGACTGTGGTTAAAAGCCTACTGAAATACTCCTGCAGATTACAGAGAGCTCACTATTAAACCCCGCGGGAACAAAATCTTGCCAATAAATAATGTTTCACATATGCTTTATTTGCACTCTATTTGCAGCCTGCTTCTGTAAAATGCATGAGATCATGTGCATAATACACTGCTGAAGCACATAATGAGATAGCTACTTTACACACTTTTGCTGTGTCAGTCTCAAGGACTTTGAGAAAGAATAAACCTCTGCCACTTCCTACAGGCCTTCCTGGAGCCCCACTCTTCCAAAGCATCAGCATAACAGAAGCACAAGGGAAAAACAGAGTGTGTGTACATACTCAGGTGGGTCCTTTTATCAGAAATTATCTCCACTAATATAATTATTGCAACTAAACCACAATGAATAAAGCTGTCCTTATGTAATTGACTTAGTTTACTTAATGCATTCACATCACATAAAATAGTTGATTTCTTAGCAATTACAGTCACCAGGCCAATAAGGTACCTTAGTTTACTTAATGCATTCACATCACATAAAATAGTTGATTTCTTAGCAATTACAGTCACCAGGCCAATAAGGTACTTGGTGTCGCCAGCTCTTGGGCCTTTGAGAGAGGAAGGAAAGAATTGATTTCACGGTGACTCAGCACCTCATGGCAACTTCAACAAGTTAAAAATAAAACATTAAAGACCATGTGACTTAATATCCTCAGTTTAAGTGTTTTTTAAACCAATATAGTGGCATTTAGGGAAATTCCACTGGGCTTTGCAATGCAAGTTCCTGGTCTCTCCTCCAAGGAGATGCTAAGTTGCTCACCTAAACAGTGAGCCAGAAATTCAGAGCTGGTATGGATGGCTCTTTGAGCAGGTACCCATGCTGGCAGAGAGGTGGGATGCAATAGGAACATACTGTGCAATGACAATTTTCAGCTAATGTAATGACTCTTAGGGGGCTGTCACAACGTGGCACAATTTAGAGTTGTGGCTGCTCCACCTTGCTCTGAAGTCCAATGGCCTTTCATGGTTTGTTCCAGGACTAGCAGAGACCAGGATGGAAAGGTGACATAAAAGCCATATCAGAATCAAGAGGTACCTCTGTGCACTTACAAATTCAGTCCTCAATCTAACAATATGTTCCTGCTAAAAAGAATGGTTTGGCAGAGAGCTTTCTGTCTGGCATGCCCATGAGGGTCAAATCCTCTAGATGGGAGAAGGGCAAAAAGCACAAGTCATGCTTACAGTAACCAAGAGGACTGGGGCTGTTCTGGTGTGAGATTGAGATGGAGGGACACATGAGTGGACCCTTTCCACTTCTCTTTCTCTCAGGTCCTGCAGATGCTGTCACCAACTGGGTTCTTTGCATCAGCTGGGTGTAAGAATTTGTTTCTTCATGCTTACATTCATTTCCTTCACTGTTTAGTTAAGGAAGTAGCTTTACCACCCTCTTTGGGGATTTGATATTCAAGAATTGTTGTTGCTTTCTGCAGGAAAAAAGTCTATTGATGTTTCTCCCAGAAAGACAGCCTAATAAACTTGGACTCGCACATGAAAATAGCATAGATGGGCACAAACAAATCCAGTTCCATGCAAATTTGAGTAAAAGAATTGGTATTCTCCTTGGTACTATTCAGTACCCCAAATGTTCCATATTTTGCTTTATTTATTTATAGGGAAATAGCTAATAATGAAAATCAAAAATTATTAGATTACTATGTAGCTTTGCCATAGATGAGTGCATTATCTTATGTATACTTTTGGTGAAAAAAAATTCAGATTACTTCTTTGAACTTTGAAATAGAAGTAATGTTTTTTATAAATATTTTTAAAAGTCATAAATGCATTGCTCTTTCTTTTACCATTTAAAACATTTTTTAAAATTAAAAATAGTGAAAGGTATGTTGGATTTTAAAGTTGCCACTTAATTTTAATAGCATGTTTCCAATAATTAACCTTGTTACTTGATGTGTTCAAGCTGTTTCATATACCAAATGAGAAAGGACTGCAGAACCCTGTCAGCAGGTACTTAATGTTAGCAATTCATTTTAGAAATACCAGTTCAATTTTGTCAAGGCTATCACATTTTAGTATTTATAGATTTTCAAAATATGTGCTTTCTGTAAATTCACAGCATTTTACAAATGTGTAGTGTCTGCCTGGGGATTCCATGTACAGAAAACAGTACCCTGCACAGTTGTAACAGCTGGTTTGGAATTCACCCCATCTGTCTTAGGAGTATGTATCTGCACATTTTATTAGGCTGGATTATTAAACAGGTTAATCAAGAAAATATGGGAAGTGTAGGAGAACAGAGAATAAACAGCTTCTTTAGTGTCATCATCCATCTTATCAAGGACAGCTCAGAAACACTTTAATACATGGAATATGGTCAGATTAAGCCATCATAACTCCACAGAAACATGCAACAAGAATTTTGCCGAAACTTCATTCCACCATACAATTTCCTAAATATATATATATACATGTATATATATATATATATATATTTATATATTTACATATATAAATATGTACATATATATACACACATGTAAGAATAATGCTTTTCCAAAGAAAACAAACAGGGGCATTGTCTCATTCATCAGCTGCTAGGTTCCGTATGTTACAGATTGGAGAGTTAAAAATATGAGAGAACAAAAAAGACTAAGGAGGGAAACCATTATTAATAACATGCTAACAGTAGATAAAAGCACTGCTCAAGGCCTTCAGGCAAGATCTGGAACTTGCTTGTACTATGCTGTGTGTGAACAGGGAGATAAACACTGTGTCTCAAAGGGCTTACTGAACGAGGAGGAATGAGAGGCTTGCCAAAAAGTTTCCTATTCAGAGAATATGACTGAACAACCCCCCATATGTGCACAGATACATACACCACTACACATTTCATTTTTCAAAGTATTCAGTTATTTTCAGGTTTGCAATTGCACCACAACTATACCTCAGAATACAGAAGTCTACTATATCTTAAACACTTGTCCAAATTCTCCACATCATTAAAGGTAACTTGGCTATTTCATTCTGCCCCACAGAAGTCAGTAGGAAAGGAAACATAAAGATGGGAGGCCTGATGCTATGAACAAAATAGAAGCAAGAGAACCAGCTATATAAACCCAAAGATCAGCAATTGCTTTTAAAATTGATACCTGAGTTTGGCCACTGTTGGCTCTGCAAAACAAAAATTACAACTGAGGCTGCTGCAAAAATCAAAAGCACTCTCAGTCCAAGTGGAAAGCAGTGGAATTAAAGACTCATATCAAAATGAATGCATACCAGCCCTCTCAAATACAGTCCAGTTTCGTCTGTTTCCACCTATCCGTACAACCAAAATGGTGTTACAATTTCAGAAGCCAAAATTTACTATGTGACCATTTATAAAACGTTTTGCACAACACCAGCCATCTGACTTACTATCCTTCACAGGATTCCCGTTGCCATAGTCTGGTACTTACTGCAGTGAGAAGACAACTGCAGAAGAGGACAGGATGACCATGGGCAGCAGGCAGTAGCCCAGGACACTTGCAACACAGCCATATGAGACTCCTGAGACACTCATCAGGTTCAGCAGGGCATGCATGGCAAGGCACCCGATGGCACTCATCCCATACACGTAGCCAAAATGAACTTTTCCTGCCTGGAATAAATATGAGGAAGCATGAGGTGACAGAAGCAAGCAGTGATCCCTAAATGCTAGCAGAAGACAGATTTAGGTTTAAGTTTGTTACTTGTTGTTGACACTCTCTCTCTGCTTCACCTGCCTCAGTTCAGTTGTGAACCACAGATGATACTTCTGGGTGATCTCTGCATAAAAATAATTCCAAGGTGCAATTGACAAAATGTGCTTGTTGCTAACTTAAAAGTTACAAGGCTGATCCTCAGTCTTACTTTCTTTGGTCTCTGAACACAACTGGAATTGGTTGGGAGACTTAGGAAAGCTTAACTGGCAACAAACTAAGACGAAATTATGGAAAGCGCATTTTAGTCATTAAAAATCAGCTTAGGCTCAGGAAACATCTTTTCAGTAAGTGTATATGGGGCTGTGAAAAAGTGTCCTAAGTAATATGATTACAGGTTACCTGATATGCTTCACATTTTATTACCTTTAGCTATAAGCAGGTCTGCAAAAAATTGGGAAAATTTTGCTTAAACTATGGTGGTTTTCAGGGCAAATGTGACTGTGTTTTCCCTTGACTACCATGAAAAAGATACATTTCTGTGCTTAGACCAACGGAACATGTTCATTTCAACATAAAACTCAGTAGTAACTGTCAGCTTATGTTCTTTTTTTGTTCTAACAAATGAAAAAAATCCCAGATTTTTCTTCCTTCTAGGTTTTATTCTTTGTTTGAATTTATTGCCTATGAAAGGTACCAGCCTGGCAGCCTGGAGCTTGATGTTTTCTAATTTATACACAAAGCTAGTAAAATAGGCAACTGTGACCACAGCACCACCAGTTCCTTCATCTCCTGCCATAATTTTGAAGGATCCTTCCAGGCATAAGGGCATTGTTCACTCCCCAGAATAAACCATCACAAAAGAATGTTAAATGTAGCGAAAGTTAAATATGTTTTTGTCTCCCTTCAAGCTTCTTACAAATTAAATGCTGAAAGTTGGCTATGCAATACTGTCATTTTCACATCTGTACATCAGAAAAACATTCATAAATCAGAAATCTCTTTTTTTCTTGGAACTTTGTATCGTAATGATAGAATACACTTGTGAAGGAGAAAGTTCAGACCTGGAACTTAACCATTAACTCAGGACCATGGAGTAAACTTCTCAGATGAAGGGCCACTGTGTATCACCTTCCTGACATGTAATAAGGCATATGTACATACAGAAAACACAAGTGTGTTTGTTCATACACACACATACACACAATCTATATGTTGCACACATTATATATTTTATATATATATATTGCATATGATAAACCACATAAGACTCAAAACTAATAGATGGTCTCAGTTTCCTAATGCTGTGGCTTACAGTTGGATTCTGTTGTGATGAATTAGGTGGAAACACTGTTGAAGCTTTTATCATGTTTTGTGATACTTGCTAGTTTATGTCCCATGATGGCTAAGGAGGATTGAGAAAACATCTGACTTTACTTATGCATACATTTTAATGAAATCTGGGGGAAATCAACTTTGAGGATCCTTCTCTGCCCTCTCTTCCTGCATCCATGCATGTGGAAATTGATCACTGGATGCCAGCAGTATTTGAGCTAGATAGACATAAAGCAGCAGTATGGAGAAGGCCTAGTGATGACACATCTTAAAGTCCTGATGCTGCAGGTTGGTGGCAGCTCACCAGCTCTCATTGGAGAGCAATGCATGAATGTGAAAGGCAACCTGAGTTAATAAGGCCTGACTTTACATCAGCACCATTATCCTGTCTGCACATTGACCTGGCTCACTGCTGAGCTCTCCTCTGCTCCCAGTCCTCAAGGTTAAGTCAGGTACAGCCAGGTTGCCTATATCCTTCCAGCATCCTGGCCTTTTCCCCATTACTGTCTTCCACCATAAAGAATAATCTGTTCCTGAAATCACAGCATAAGAAATCTTCCTACGTAGGTACAGACTTTTTTTTGCTGGCATTTGCATACTAGTGGTATAAAATTATCAGGAAAAATTGCTTGTACAAATAAAACTAATGATAGCTATAGATAGTGTGGGAGAGCAATACTAGCTCAGATGATTATCAACTAGAATTTCAGTCATTAAGGATATATAGTAAGTTTAACACTCACAATGGTTTGAGGCAGTCTTTGCTATACACCAACTAAACAAAGCTCTGTTTTAAAACAGATGCATCAACTACAAGCTATATTTTAGACTGTTTGTTTCAGTGTATATAACTGTTCTACACAGCACTATTTATTTATTAGCTTAGTTTAAGATTAAAAAATTCCTGAGCCAGAGATGACGGGAGTACTAGCACTAACAGCCAGCCGAGATCTCCAGTTGGTTAAATGTTGGATTTGTGGTGCAAGGATATGAGAGAAGAAAAAAAAGATATGAGAGAAGAAAAAAAAAGGCAGCTGAACATGTTGGTCCCGATTTTATTCTTACTTAACATATGTAAATATACTGACTCACATACATGGGAATACTCCCAGTTCAGAGTGATGTAAGCAAAACCAGAATCAGGCTTGATTAGTCTGACAGGCTTTGATGAATGAGCTAAATTTGTCCTGCGGAAGGAGCAAGGTTAGCAGAAAGTCAGACTTTGTGTTCTTGCTTGCATCTGCCTGGACTGAGTACTACTACCTTTGGCTGACGTGGATGGGGAAGTCTGATTTCATTCAAATGACAGTGTAAAATGCAAAGCAGCTGAGACCTGGGCTTCTGCTAAATTTTGGGCTGCCATTGTTTCTCTATCTACAATGGAGCTGCCCTGTTTTACATTAACCTGAGGAAGAACAAATCTGCTGCCAGGCTAGCAGCCCTTTCCTTTTTTTCTCTGAAAGGACTGCTACCCTTTGAAGAATATATTTGCATAATTTTCCATGGTTAAAAAGCTGAAACTAAAGAAAATGTATACATTATTTTTAGAAACAAGCTCTCAACCAAATCCTGTTCCTAGCACTATCAGAAGATACTTATTTAAGTACAGAAGGATATCATAGTTTACACAGCTGAAGAGACACGTTAGTATTTAAATACATCTGAGATAAAATGGTAGCCTGAATTTCTAAGATAAACCCAAAGGCTTACTGCTGGGAAGTTGTGGAACAAAAACACTGGATTGTGTCAGAGGTGTTCTGCTGCCCTACAACTGGAACATTGAAAATACTTGGTTTTCTAATGACACCTAAAACGCATAATATCTCAGTAAAAGTATGATAATTTCAGCAATTTATTTCAATAATAATAGTTTAATATTCATTAAAACTGTTGGCTATTCAGGGAGACAAGTCACCAGGAAACATTTTTTTCCATTCTTTCTTTTAGCTTTCCTTTCATTTTCTTGATTATAATTAATTCAACTTTCTCTTTTTACTACCCTCATACATTTATTTCTCCTGGTGGAAAATAGCCTGTCTTCTCTAGCTTCCCACCTTCTTTTCCTTTTATTCCCTTTCCTCCTGCCCCTTCCACCCTTTTAAAAGATTTTTATTTTTATAGGAACATAAATAATAATACTACTTGCCATTTATATAGCAGTTTGCACATTCAAGGTACTGCACTGACATTACAAATTGAGTAAGAACTTTCAAGAATCTTCTGATTCAGCACTATTTATCACAGAGGAAATGGAGAATTAGAGCCCCTGTCCTCTCACCTCAGTTGCAGGGCAGTAAAGCCCTTCCCAGAATGGTCCCACCTTACTGCTGTCTGATGAATTGCTGTTGGCCGTCAGAGCTGTACTTCAGCAACACTGGAGAGCCCCTGTTGCCAGGGATATATAGATGAATTTAGAGTTCTGTACAACCCTGTTAAACTTTCCTCCTGTAGGAAAGCTATATTCATAAAGAAGGAGGTCAAAAACAGGCTACTATATTTTGTTAAGCAGACAATACAGAACAAAGAATATAAAATAAGAAAGTACTAGTAAAATTTATAGGAAAGTATTGCAAATTTAAGGGGGTGTGTGGAAAAAGACTGTTTCCATTTAATTTTTCTCTAATTATTCTAGTTGTATAAAGATTTTTTTTTTAGTCTATCTGTCCCTGCACTCTCTAAAATAACACTGAAACAAGATAATTCCAGAAAAGTAGCAAGAGTGTTAGAAAAACTGGGCTGGCCTGCTATTCCTTTTTATTCCCTCTTTTAAAACCTGTTCAGAGCCTCTCCAGATTATATATGGCAGAGATCTGTCCTTTTGTTCATATTAAATCCCAACCTGAAAATGGTGTGGTCTCCTCTTTCCACTGGAAGTACTATATCACTTTACCTGTGTCACCTTTACGTTACATTTAAATTTTATGCACGTGCTTTCAAAGTAGGAAGAATTTTTAACACATAATCCCAGAACAACTGGCAGCAAATGACT
Source organism: Ploceus nigricollis (assembly GCA_013399945.1). NCBI lineage: Eukaryota > Metazoa > Chordata > Aves > Passeriformes > Ploceidae > Ploceus > Ploceus nigricollis. The sequence goes on along the minus strand of VXBC01010283.1, from coordinate 28,101 downwards.
CTTTTTATGCTGGTACTACATCTTCTGCAGCTTCACACTCATTATCGCCTAGGCATGAGCTTGTTAGAAAAGAAATCCCTGAAGATTTCTACGACATCCTACCATCAGCAATGTTGCTCCAAGGGCCAAACAGAAAACCATCGGTCCAGTCAGGTCTGTCTCATTCATAATGCTGCCATCTGCAGGCTTCATTGGGTTTAGAACAGTTAATGTTTTCTGCCATATATGCTCAAAATTGATCCCAAGTTCTGCAACAAGAAATTTCAGGATTTTGTTAATTGCTCACAAGAAAACAACACTATTACAAAAATCTGTTAGATACCTCAGAACTACAAACAAATGCTTCAGTGAAGATAATATTGTAGGATGATATATTCTGTAGTAGGAACATAATGTCCCTGCTATATACGCAGTATATTTGAGAGTCAGCTTTCATTCATTCATAATCGGAATATTAATGTATTAAATCCAATTTTAGTCAGTGAAGCAAAAAATGGCCTCAGCATTTTTGAGTTAATATTTGTTTTTCCTACATTTAAAACACACGTATCTAATGCCACACTAACACAGGTGTTGAAAAACACATTAATTAACAATAACTGCAGAATTTAAGATACTCTGCAACACTGAGGACAGAGATATATGCTTTAATTCTGGAAAATCTAACAAGAAATGTGTCTTAAGCCTGAACAGCCAAAAGCACTTAAAAATGACATTTGTTCCTTCAAGGCAAGTTTATACTACTTTATACAGTGCTTTATAAGCTTGGGGTTTTTTTTGTTTGGTTGTTTTATGTTTGTTTGATTTTTTTTGTTTTTTGGAGTGGGGGATGTTTGCATTTAAAAATTAGTGGGATCCCCTGAAAAAGAAAAAAATTCTGTCCCATTAAAGGTGATGGGAATCCCGCCATTAACTTGTATCTTTTGGAGAAATACTTCAGCCTGCACAAGTAATCATCTTCCCAGAGATTCTTCAGTAAGGGCAAAGTTAGGTTCAGATTTGCTGCCAGAATGGCTGAGACTGACAATGTGTTAGATCTGTTGGGAAAGCCAAGTCTTTACCTTGTTCTACCTCTCCATCGTCTTGAGCTCAGTCAAAACATTGTATATAAAAAGCTATTCTGCATTAAAATGTGTGGTTTTGGTCAGATTTATGTGGTACACAGACAGGAAAATCTTATGGATCACAAGCAGTTGTATTAGAACATCCTTTTCCCAGGATGAACCACGTGGGGAGTTAAATGGTTGGGGGGTCTTAGAGATAGAGATCTAGCAGTTATCTATATGGAACAGAATGGTCTTGCTGGCTTTAAGGCAGTAGTAGTCTCTTTTGAGTAGTAAAAACTCCAGCTGCCTTCCAGTATGCCAAACTAGCAGGCTGAATATGCTCGTTTTATATTATGCTGAAATAATTGCAGACAAATTCTCCTTTTTTTTTTCATAATATGGCACAAGTATTTTGCTAGCGACAAAATCAGCCACTAACATTAGAATGGTCAATCATCATAAAGAACGACATTGCTCATATAGTTAAATGACCAACTAATTGAAACTGAAAGCAGCTTTCTTAATTCCTTTCCCACTGAAACAAGAGACTTAGCATCTGCAAACTACTAAATCTATTACTAGATACGCAAAAAAAGATGATTATCCATCTTCATTAGTTATAGATTTTCCAATATGTACGGAGGATAAACGCAAGAGTGGAAACATTTTGGAAACGTGAATGCAAAACTATTGTTCTGCTGCTATCTAGCGGTGGTACAGTATATCTGCTCTAGGCCACAAGGCTGGATGAATCCACGGCGAGTTTGAAGGAGAAAATGCAGGTTTGGCCGCCAGGAGCTTTGGCTGAAGCTCACACGGCGAGGCTTGCCTGCTCTGCTGCAGTTTCCCTAGTGAGTTCCACTAGCTGGCAGAGAAAAGTTAGAGGCACCCCCAGGAATCCTGCATGTTGTCTGTGGGATTAGTTTTGTTATAGATACATATTATAATATTGCCTTTCACAAATATTAAAATGGATTTTATATGTAATGTTAAAGTAACTTTGTTATAAAGATATAGTTTTTATTTCTGTTGCTAATTAAGCTTAGACATAGTAATGAAATAGCTGATATAAGTATACTTGTATACCTGCTTAGATGAGATAACATCCAATGAACATATGAAGAAAACACCTGCTACCGATACGCCAACTATCAGCACTCACCGTGTGAAGACAGTGTGAGCCAGAGCCAAAACTAAAGATAATGATAAAAAAAGACTAAAAGCACAAGCAAAGAATTCACATGCTCTAAAAAGGCAAATCTGGAGAGAAGATATGCTAAACAATTCTTAGAACATGTAAACTAGTTTGAAGAAAAAGTTTACTGTGCATAAGAGCCTATGAATATACAACAGGCTGATGTAAGGGAAAAGGTATTTAAAGGGTATCCCCGAAGATAACAGCGTGCACTTGGCTGAGCGCCCAGATGCACCCGGCCCTAATAACCTTTATTCTGAAGTCTTTGTCTCCTGTTGTCCTTTATTAAACTTTTTAAATTTTCACAAGAGAGTGAACGTGTTTTTCACAGTTTTACCTTCTAGCAAAGGAGGTTCCTCGTCAAATCCGTCGACATAACCAAGCTGAGAAGGAGCGTCGGGACTGTATGCTGGCTGCAAAATGTGACCCGAGTAGCTCTGAGGGGACGGAAGCATGTCTGATGGGACGAAAGCCCCACCTGCAGGTTGCTTTTCTGCCTGGCTCCTAGGACAAGAAGCAAAGCACAGCCAAACTCATAACTACAATGAGAAACGTCTTGGAGCTACTCACCACGTTCCACCTACTTTTCACCTATTTTCAGTTTGGGGAACCTGGAATTTTTCTGGGTACGCTCGTCGCTGTGGGTAATGAGAGCTGAGCTGCTGACCGTGCCTGTGCAGCTCCCCCTGCAAGCGGGCAGAGCTCCTTGCCAGCCTGCCGGAGCCACTTCACATTCAGGCATTTCTGGCCTTTTTGCTAAGCAGCCTGATGACACCCCTCAGATAAGTTATGAAAGAGCCCCACGTTTAGATTTTTTTCCTTGAATCTCAGAAGGATTTCCTTGAATCTCAAAAGAATTTCCTGCAATATGCACCCTAAATTTCACATTTATAACATGTAGCTCGGTTACTCCTGTCAGGTAAACAACTTGTAACGCCTATACTAATAAAAGTAGCACAAAATCAAATCATTTAAAAAGAAAAATTCACTTATAAGCATTCTCCCTTTCTGAAGGTCTGGATGATGTCTTGAACTTCTTTCCTGCTCCTGCAAGCTCCAAAGCCAGCCCCAGAACCACCATCTGTTGAAGAGGGAAGCTGAAGCAACACCCACACTTACTTTCTGCTTTCACAGAGGTTTTTGTCTGAGCCATAGCTGTTGCAACCTTCTTCCTGGTCCTCTATGGTATAATTAGACTGGTAAAAGTCGATGTGAAACTGCTCAAAACTTGACATTCTGGTTGGAAAAATGATTGCAAATATCAATAAATAGCCTTTACAACAAGTCAAAATCTATGTTTTGAACTGCCCTAAACTTAAATTAAAATAGCAAACTGCAAAGCCCCAAACTCAATAGAATCTTTCTGTAGAAGCTCATGATAATTTGAAAGTGACAAAAAAAGACCATTTACTTCCTTTAGCTGTAACAAGAGGAATTAATCTGCTTTTACTGGAAATTACAGTATATTAATTTAAAAGTGGTATACCAGACTTCCTTTCTTGATACTGTTATCAAAAATAATGCAATATTGAAGGAAGATATATATCTACAAAATGTTTTTTTAAACAGTTCATTTTCCTACTTTCAATAAAAAAAAATTGTGACCATATCTCAGTGTTTAAAAATTAAGGTTTTAGGAAGTACTTTGGATTTCAAAAACAATTACTATTTGCACCTATTTATGTTTTGCAATATTATCTATGACTCTCATAAAACAATAGAAAAAAACCCAGATTTGTTTACAAAGTCTGTGATTTCTGTTCAAGGACACAGCTGGCACATCTGTGGTAGCAGAGAAACATTCTCACTGGCCAGCAACATGACTGGTAATAGGCAGCATACTGTATGATTGGATTGGATCGAAGAGTGGATGATTCCTCGGTGAAAAAATATGCTAAAGCATATCTTTCCTTCCTACTGCATGTGTTTCACCACTTGGCTAGCACTTAGGTAGTTAAACCCTTAAAACCCACAAAGAAGTTACATAACCTGACTGATAACCACAGCCATATCCAACTTGCTTAGATTTTCATGTGAGATATTCATCTCTCCTAACATTTCCCTTTTTTTTCACTTTTGTCCTCATTTCCAACTTTCCAAATGCCATTGGCAAAATATGCTTTGGACCTTGCAGTTATTCTTAGAATTATCTCAATATTTATCAAGCACACTCTGCTTATGGGAAAGATCTTTGCAAATCTCTTTGTAAGATAAAAGTGATAAAGATTACTATTTCATCAGGGACCTTAAAATGCTGCGTTTTAGAATTTCTGATTTTTTTTCCATTATTAGTCTAATCTTTGGGGACCTATTTCTTTATTTTACCTAGAGTTCAAAGTAGAAATTGCTCTTATATTATTTTCTCAACTGCTGACCAATTGTGCAGGTTTTCCAAATAATTTTTACATTTTAAATATAAATTAATAGAAATTAGTTGTACCAAGCTATTTACTGTGAATTTATTTGGAATTGCACACCACTTAGGCATTCTTTCAATGAAGATTTCATACGGGGCATGTTTTAAGAAACTTTAGTTTGTAGCTCTACCTCAATAGTTTGATTACAGTAAGTATTTAATGTCCTTTGCTGTCACTATACAGAATGAAATATTTGCTTAACCGTGGTTGGTTAACTCTGTATAACAGAGTTCAGAAAAGATAAATTTATTTTCCAAAAGAATTTGGAGTTAAGGTTACTTACCTTAAGATATTTGGTGAAAACTCCAGTCTGTTGAATTTACATGTTGGAGAAGACCTAAAATATCCTCTTGCTTCAACAGGGCTGAGCTTAGTGCTATTTATAAGATTCTAAATTTGATATTTGAACAGATGCACATGAAGGAAAAAACCTTGCAGCCTGTCAATATCAGGGCCAGCATTTAACAAGAGCTAACAACAATGGGCAGAGAAGGGTAGGAGCCTTCGAGGAAAAATGAACAAAGTGAACAAATATTTGTTCCATATATTTCAATTCAATGATCTAGATTCCCTCTTAAGTAAGTATTTATGATCTTGGTGGAGCCCTCATTAGCAGAGCTGTTGGACATTAAAAAGTGTAATATTACCTGTTAAAGCAGTGGGATGAATACACTCATGTGAGGATGTGTTTCCAGCAGCCAGAGCCCTAGAACGGCTGTGGGATGCTCCCAGGGAACGCCACGCCAGAGGGAAGGAGGGAGGGAGGCTGAACGTCCTGCTGGGCCAAGTCCCTCTGGTGGTCCAGTGCCAGGGTCCCTCTCTCCAGGCACATCCCCCTGCCCCATTGCTCCTCTAGGAGCTCTCAGGAGTTTGCAAAGCTGTCTCCTGAAGCGCAGTACCCACCATGCCAGGATCAGCACAAGGAACCTCTGTTCCATAGTCCTGGCTACTAGGAAACACAGCACAGGATGGATTTTTAAATAGATTTTAAACTTCAAAGATGACTTTTCAATTTGCACCTGCTTTTGTTTGACATACTTGACTAGCCACAACAAAGGCTGCTTTTTTCATTTCTTTATTTATTGGATAGTTTCCCAATAAGCACTTGGGCTGTTAAATTTAAGGAATGCGATGTTAAATTGTATGTATTATCAGGTAATAAATCTATGCCTCAGGTGCATATTCAGTCCTGTGATGTTGAAGACCAAATAATTCCATTTCATTAGCAGAACAATGATGAACTGTTAGCACATGATTTACAATGTTATAGAAGAGTTATAACATAGGTGCATTTTAAAATAACTTAAAATGAAATTTACCAAGTTTTTGCTCAGTAAGTATGTCCAAAAAAGAGTTCAGAAGTAAGGAATGGTGAGAAGAAGAAAAATGTAACATTTGATTCTGAAAATTAAGGGTAATCTAACTACAGTATTTATCACAGCTGTTGTTAACTCTCCCTCATGTTCTGCTACTTCTAGAGTAACAGTTCATGCTGCTATGTCCACCAAGGTGAAGCTTCATTTTCAACTCTTAGCAAACTGCTAACCCCTATAATGTCTAATCATCTCAGTTTAGATAAGATGGCTTCATCTTGTTTGTACCAAATCAGTGGGGGCAATGATACAGGATTAACTTCTGTCCCTCAGGAAGGTAATTCAAAAATTTCTTTTTAGGAGCAGAAAAATTCTGATTTGCTAGGGGTTTGCCTGTTTATTTAAACTATAAAAGTGATTTGATCACTTTGGCTAATTTCTGTTAGAAATACAAATGTATATATACATCTATACAAAAATTGGGAATAATTATCAGACAAAAACCTTCAGAGAAAGAATTTAAATAGAAAAAAATACAATGAAGAGTAGTCGAACGTGGTCAAATAATACTTTAATAGCCATTTAATGGCCACAGTTAGACGAGAAAGCCACCTGTAAATTAAAAAAAAAAAGAAAAAGAATGGAACTTAACATTGAGCCATATATATTTCTCTCCTTATATAAAATTATTATATAACTTATGATACATATAACACATAAATTATACACATATATTATATTAATATCCCTGTGGATATGCACTTATAAATGAACACATAAAATACAAAAATAGAAAATAATATTAGTTGGAAATGAGAAGTAGATGAGCAAAAAATAAAAGAAGGTAAGTTTAAGTAGTTGATAGGAAAGTGACTGATAGAAATAAGGACTGCCCAAGTGTATTAAAAGCAGATGAAATCATATCGCTATTGCCATGCTCCTATCAGATGTAAAAATAAAGGCATCAATAAAACAAAAAGGCAGATGCATTTATTAGAAATGCTAAAATCACCATTTTAAAATTCTGCATCTAAAAGTTTTAGAAGAAATGGTTAAAAACTTTCTATTTTGCAGAGTAACAAAACAACAGTAAAGTTTGGGAAGATCAAAAATAAGTAAACATGCTATCTTGTAAAAGGCTAAATAAGATGCCTTGAGTAATTATCAGCCTGTTCCCATGAGATTGATCCCAGCAAATTATGGGCTCAAATAATAACTAAGTGCGTTGATGAATCCAATCAATGTGGGCTTTTGGAAAATAGCTCGTTTCAAAGTAATTTATTTCCTAACAAGATTTGTAGTTGGGAAAGGTAACCACCGATGACCCGTATTTATACAAGACCTTTTACTTTATTTTGGTTCAATAGATATGTAACCATCACTGCTTAGTGTGACACCCGTTATCCTGATTAAATAATACTGCTATCTGATGTGTCTCAAATGTAATTGGGAAAGAGGGGAGGATTCCCACTGATGCCTTACTGGACAGAAGCTTTGCAAAGATCACCAAGCAGACACTCAGGTATGTCACAGGTACCTGATGTTCAGTCCATCACTGAGAGACCACACTAGACAAGGCTGTCATAGATGCATTAACATAAAGAAAAAAATAAATTATTGCACTTAAAAGCTTTAGAAAAAAGTTTTAATATAACTTTACTTTCTTTGAATGGCAGGTACAGAGGATGCTAATAATCTACGGGGAAGATTGTTTGGATGAGGTCTAACCCTCAAAGATGAAAATGAGAATTTAAGCTGGGGATTACAAAAAATATGAAGAAGATTAATAAAAAATGTTGGAACTTCTAGAAGAAATTAAAAAATTTTCCTTAAAGTTAACTCCTAGGTTTTCATTTACCTATTTTCTTCCATCTTTACAGAAAAGGAAAATAGATGTGGCAAAAAGTGAGATGTCATCAGTTTTCATAATTTTACATTTTCATTTTCTAGGGTTTTTTTTAATGAAATGGGATGATACTTCAATTTTTTTAAACTTTCAGGTGAGCTTTTTAAAAAAAAATTAGAATTAAATGAGATTAAATGAGAAAAGATAGAAAATACTACAGAACTCTGGCTTTAGACTCAGCTATGTAACCCAACATTTATTACTCAAAGTAAACTGATGAGTATGGCAAATCCATTATAATAATTACTCAATTATTTTATAGTTTTTTGAAATGTAAAAATTGATCTTATTAAGGATTAATTCAGTAAGCCTTAAGCTTAATTACTCACATTTACAGGCCCCATTAATAATTTTGTAAGTGGACATTATTAAAATGTACTCCTAAAGAAGAGAGGAAAATTTAATTGCAAAGAAATATACCATTTACTGTGAAATAGGGGTTTTTTACCAAATTAATTACTTACATTATATAAAGTGGCTGCTTAGTGAATTTTATGTCTCAGGCATATCTATTGCAAGAGATGAATTCTTTCCTGTAACCAGTCTTGAGAGGGTGAATAAGATGCAAATTAAAAAAAAGTGAAATCCAAAGCTATTATTATTGTTTTCTTTTTCATGCTCAACAAGTTTGCTAGACTTGAACAAACAAGTGAGAAGTTACAGGTTCCTGCATGAGTAATGGTACCTATCAATACCCATTACAAATCAAACACACAAATTCTCCTGCTAGTCATAATTAGGAAAGGACAGTAAAACAGAGGGCATCATTATATCGCTGCATGTACCTGTGATTCACTGACAAGTCGAACATTGTAAGCTGTTCTAGCTGTGATCCCTCAGAAAGTATTTGGGAGGATGGTGACATGCTGGGAGAAGAGCAGGGGAGGTGTGTGTGGAACAGGCTTCATGTAACAACAACCATGTCAGGTCCTCGGGCTGGAGAAGCAATGATTAATTGGGGTTTATGAAACTGTGTGATAGGGACTGCTGGGTAGGGAAAAGCTGGGGCCTCTTTCTTCTGTAAAATAAACAAAATTCACAAGGTGTTCAAAACTAGGAAAAAACAAAGGTTCGTGGGTGACAGACTGGTGGAAATCCATGTCAAAGGAAGTTACACATGTTAAATATCTATATGGATCTGGAACAAATACATGAAAGTTAAAACAATCAAAAATTACTGAATGCATAGAAACACGATGCAGCTCACAAAGCCAATAAACAAGAATTAGTAGAAGACTAGAAAATATTCATGGGAAGAATTCATGATCATCCTTGTGCATTTAATCATTGTCATTGTTAAACAGGGAGTTTCTGTTTTGACTTTTATGACCATTCAAATCCTTTATGTTTGTGAAGGAGGAAAGCAATACAAAAGATTACAGATCCAAATCTAAGAACAGGGAAGAAACTCACTACATAAGACCATAACATCCTTAATTCTACATGGGCTGAATTTGCTGACTTCCAACAATTACCAAAACACTGCTTTGTATGACTTCTGTGGTACCTTTCCTTCCACTCAGCTTTTACTTCTGATTGGAGTCCTTGTTCTCCCACCACTGTTGTGAGTTAGCTGACTTCCAGTTTCAGATTCATAATATATATCTTCTCCATCCAGAATTTTTTTCTATCAGAAGCACCAAAAAACCAAAACCAAAACCAAACCAAACCAACAAACCAATGAACAAAACCACACACACAAAAAAAAAAGTCCCCTTCAGATGAAGCTTTTTTTGATGTATGAATCACAGAAAAGAGCTGGTTCCCAGCTTGATTCTTTGGTGTCTAATAAGCATGAGTGATATTTTCATGTTTTGCTTAGTGTAGGTACTAACACAATTTCTTACCTCCTAGTAGTTGCCTATTTTCATGACATTTGTCGAAACCTTATTAGCATTAAGAGCTCTCCTTCTCTGTTCAACATATTCAAAATTATCCAACAAATTCAAAATTGTTGTGGAGAATGCCAAAACAGGTAGATAAGGGGCATGGTGCAGCAATAATTCGTCCTAAAGAAATAAAGGTTTGTATGTATTTAAATAGGTTTGTATGTATGTAAATAAATAAATCTTAATTTATTTAGTTTTTATGTAATAGAAAAGATAGCAATAAATAAATCTCAATTCACTTATTTTTATTTTTTTGTTTTCTTGTATCTTTTCTGTTGTGTCACTCTAGCGCAGTTTCTTTCAAATCTTTCTTTTCTTGTGGACAATCAATATATAGAGACATATAAAGTACACTATGTATTTACACTGCATGAGAACTCAATTTGAAAAAAAATTACAATTAAGGATATAGAATAGAAAACTTGTTTCTTGGGGAAAACAGTTTGAAGTGCAAGTATCTAATTATATTGGCTTATGCTTGCATTAAATAAATTTTCAGGAATACTGAACCAATAGTCAATGTACAGAAAGTGCAATTTTTTTGTTGTTGTGGTGGTAGGGCTTTTGCTCAATAGAATGTGAAGGGTCTTAAACAGGAAGGAGGTATCATCACTGGTATACTGAAAATGGAGTTTAGTCAACCTTATTAACTAATTATTTAAACAATCACAATAAAGATATTCAACATTTCAGAAATGTGTTGCACATCTGCTTTTCATGGGCCTCTTGAAGTAACAAAACTGCAATACTGCATCCTGCATAGGCATAGTTATTATTCCAAAATTGAACTAGGAACAGGAGATATGGCAATATTTAAGAAAAAAAAGTTTCTTCTCTGTGGAGGTCACAAAGCTCTGAAGGGCAACTGTAATTATTTCTTTAGAATAAGCAGATACAGACTGTGTAAGCTATAAAGGTTTCAAAAGTGCAGTTACAGCACTTTGTGTCAATAATCTATGGATCACAAATTGCCTAAAGGGAATGTTAACTCCATAAAGTGAGTTTTACTTTTTTGGAAAAACATATAAATGAATTTGGCATCCTTAAAGGACTTTTCAGGCAAAATTTCAGCTTCTTGTCTGTGTCCAGAGTAATTATGTACATAGCAATACAGCCAGGTGAAGATGGAACCAGATGAAGAGCAGAAAAAAGATGTTGGTGATTTGTAAAATTTGCAGTAGACCTGTTGATATATTTCCTGCTTTGTATGATTTCACCTATGTAATGGTCTCATAGGACAGAAATGTTAACCCATAGATTAAAAGCCTTTGTTGCCTGTTTCTTTTTTGCTCTAACAGAAGGGGAGGAAAGGGAAGAAGAAATAAATCCAAATCTTGGAAATAAACCTAAATCACCAGAGAAACATTTACTATTAATTAAATTGGGCATCCTGATGAATTTCTATTTGGCTGAATATATTTTGACCTTGCCCAGACATCAGACAGATGCCACACATATCCCACAGGCTACTAATAGGAAGGAAGGGTCTAGAGGCACAGAGTCTATTCCCTGTAGCAGCCAAATCTGTCATTGCAGGCAGGACCTTCCTGGGCCCAGCCCAATTTGAATAGGATAAAGATATATGAGCCACATTTGTTTAGAAGCAAATTCCACATACTCTTCGAATGCTGGAGGCCAAAATGGAATGGCAGGGATCTGTGAGCCCAGGATTCATCCCAGCCAAGGTCATCCAGGGTGCAGGCTTGTTATGACACAGAGTGTACACTCAGTTGTAATCCAAGCAAGGGATTAGTGCCACAGTCCACACTGTGATTAAAGACCTTACATAAAGACCTTGCTGCTTATAAATTTGCAAAGTCTTAAGTATCTGGGATGAGATTTCCCTTATGTTTTATTTTCAAGGTGAATTAAATTCAGTGAAAAAAATGCTCACTGTTTTCTGAGAATAATTTTAGAAATAACTAAAAAAATATGGTTATAAAATTAAAAGTATTTGATCAAGAATGAAAATGAATGAGCAGTATAATTCAAATTATATTTGTACGTAGCATCTCACTCCTAATGTTTTCAGACTTCATTTCCTTAGCCCAGGTTATGTCTTGTTACTCTATATCACAGTAGCCATTGTAAGATACAGATACAGAAACAAGAAGAAATTTACTGGCTAAAAGCCAGCAGCAGACATTCCACCAACAGGAAGCCAAGGTAATTTTTTTCTTCTCAACCTAGAAAAGTTTGTCAGTGGAATAAATAAAAGAAAGTAAATACTACAAGTGTAGAAACATGAGCGTCAGAATTCAAAGGTGAATTGTTTCCAAAAATGCTTATTAAAATGATCACTCTCTACTGTTATCTTTATTTTAACATGAAGATAAAGAAAGAGAAAATAATAAAAAAAGAGTTCTGCTGAGATAAATAAGAAAGGAAAAAATGTAAAAGTTGATAAGATTTATTAAAGTGCTTGCTGTATTCCAGTTTACTCTTTTTAAAACTCTTTCCTGAAAGATAAAAAGACTGTCATATATTGTACTATTAAGCAATTCTTATTTATTGATACAGAATGAAGAAATGCCCAGAAATATATAATGTAATTTTCAAACAGAGACATTAATTTATTGGGCTGGACAAATCAGAGAATATAGATACTGCTAGCTCACAGGAAACATATAGACCAAAAAGTTAAGTACATGGTTCAGAACGTGTGTATCCTTCTATTGTCATTGAAAATAAAAAGCAGGAATACAATTATCATTCACATGATACTGTGTTTTGAAAATCAAATCCTCAAAGCTGTCCTTTTGGAATACCTTCAATACATATGTCCAATATGAACAATCCTTTCTCTTCTGCTCAGAAATATTTTCTTTACTTGCAACTCTTTTCAGGCAATAACCATCAAAAAGATTTTAATTGTCTTTTCTCTACAGCTGGATGGATCTAGCTTTCTAACACAGTCAACTTAATGAGAGAGAAAAGCAATTAAAATTGGGATTAATGACCTTGGCCTGATCTATGTCTGGAGGGAACTGAATCACAGCAAGGTATGTGGATTGTGTTCCTCCAGATATGGTTCACATGGCTAAATGGATTCTGTTGTCATCCTCAGGACTGTCCTGGTCATTGGGACCTCATTTTTAAACAGTAAAGTGCTAAATTACCTTTTCTGTTTCCAAAACTAAGCTCTTAAGAAGAGATGGCAAGCCAATGGAATTAAAGAGGATATAATGAATGTCAAGAAAAATTATGAAAAGGATGGAAGCTAGAATTCTTCACACTGGAAAAAAGGAAAGAAGAGACATGATTGACGGCAAGAGGAATGCACTGGAGGCCTTGGCCAAGCCTGTGTGTTCCGAGTAAGTAGCACCTCCTGCTTCAGCTGCTGAAGGAAAAATACTGTTCTGGGCAAAGCATTCATCTCACCAAGAAAGGCATTTCTTATGTTCTTACTGTTTTCAGCTACGGTTGTAAGTTATCCTAAAGTATACATTTAATCAATGGAAAGATGGAGGTGAGTCAGGTCTGCGAGTTTTGTAAGGTCTTTTTCTATTATAAATATGTAGAAATTAAAGTGAGGCCATTTTTTATGGATAATGAAATTAGCCATATTAAGCTGTATATACTGTCTTTGATTTTTTTTCAACTTTAAGAAAGGCTGGTGTTCCAATCAATCTCCATCCTCCTGCTACCCCTGTACAATGTACAATGTATTGCAAAATATGCATTGGGCTGCCAGAGGTGACCAATGCTTCCCTGAGAGAAAAACCTAGCAGCTCCCAGTTCACTAAAGTGCTGAGAAGTATGATATGGCTGCGAGGGCAGCTGGCATGGTGGGAGGTTGATGGGGAAACATGGCTTTTGCCCTAGGCAAGCCCATCAGATACGGGTTCTGCATGGGCAACTACACTGCAAAGTACACAGGCCATGCAGTCACAGACTGGCTAGCTTTCCTTTTTCTAGAAAACTATAAAATGTTAAAATTTTGTTTATGTGTTTTGTATAGTTTGTAAATGTTTTTATCATTTTGGAAAATTTATTTTCTAAATATCTTAGTTTTATTGTTCCTGTACTCTGGAGTTCCTACATTTAGTCAGAAACTTCTTGATGCTGGCTGCACCAAACCAAACACTAGTTTTAAGAAAATTTAAGTTATTTCTTTGCTAGGCTGTCATGGGGAAGTACTAAGTCGCTGAGACACCCATACTGAGGGAAGCAGAACGACTGCAGTATTGTATTCCCACAAATATTCCCAGTTAATGCAATTGTTTTATAACTACTAAATGCAAAGAAAGGGTTAACCTCAGGTAGAAGATGGGCAGGAGAATGGAATGGATCCAACCACAGAAGAGGAAAGACCTGAGGGTGGGGAAAAAGGGGGACATACATTGTGCCGTAGCATGCCACACTTCATGTGGCACACAAGACATTTTGTCACAGCACAAAGTCAGGGAACTCATAAAATGAGGACAGATAGCAGACATCTGCCTTGGAAGGAAGCCAAATGGACGAGATACTGCAGCAGACAACGACTGACTTATTTACAGCAATAACAAAGGAAATACCTATTTCCTTGAAGAGCTTAGAAGCAGGATTTGCTCAGACTTCAAACAAATCGGGCCAAAAGGCCTAGGTCTCAAAGAAAATGAAAAGATGCCAAATGCCCAACAAGCCGGAGCCGTTCAGAAACTGTCTTTTGAAGGTGGAGCTGGACCAGGGCCACTTCACAGGATTGCTGTCAATATAAACTCTAAATACACAAGCTCATGGAAACAGGGGGAGTAAGTTCCCCCCCTCTTTTTTTTTTAATTTTTTTTTTTTATGGGCATTCAAAATTAAATAGTTAGTACTAATGTTTTTCTGGATATCAAAGTGAGTGATGACTAGGTTTTCCTCTTCTTGCTGTTAGGTCTGTCCTTCTCTAAGGAGAACCGCCTGTCTTCCATGACATCTCAAGGACAAGTAATAATGCAAATGAGCTATTTTCTCCATAGACTCTCACCCTTCATAACCTTATGCTTTTAGTGCCATGGGAAAGGAGCTTTAGGAATAGGCAAAATGGATTGATCAACACATCACTGAGCAGACCTCTGGCATCCTGAAAATGTGTCTCCAGGCCTTGTATATAATAGACAAGGCATACAGCATATTACAGTTTAGCAGCAATCTTTATTCTCACTGAAGCAGAGGTAATTAAAATCACCACATGTACAGAGGCACTTGCAGTCTTATATCAAAGGCAAACTTGGGACACACATACCCCACACCCCTCCCAGCTCCAGATTTAGTATGAAATAAGACAAAATTGTGGAAATAATTATCACTTTGATGCTGCAGGTGCTGTACTGCTCAAAACATCTACAACTAGTAGGTACTCATTCTCATGTACTTCTGGTAGCTGAAAGATATTGCTGCTTCACTGACCTACCCTCTCGGTCTGACTGAAACTGTATTTTTTAACAAAAGTCTTTATTTGTCTTTTCATACATACAGCATTGTTTCAGTTGTTTGCTTAAATAATTTTTTTTGCTGCTTTCTAACCATCATTGAATCACTTGATTTCCAGGCATCTATTCTGATGATATAGATGTAAAATAGGTTTCATACAAAGAACTGAATTTTGTTCAGGTTAGCACACACTAACTTAAGTTTGTTGAAAGTCTCCATGAAAAAGCAGAATCAGAGCTGCTAATCTGGGAAAATTCAGGTCCATTGTAAGTAGTCTAAAAAAGTAATACATTTCCTCCACCTTGGTAGATGATAAGTAAAATATGTGAACTATGAAAAAGATCAAGAGCATTTTTTTAATGTTTATGAGCCGCATTCTTAAAAATGTTCTTATTATTTTATAAAAGTTTAAGCAGCATCTTTATTAAATTGTTAAAAAAACACTTGTGATAGACCAAGGCACATTTTTACATTCTACAAACCAGGTATCCATGCACAGAAAGTCAATCTTTTATAGTTACAAGCAAATATTTTGCCTTTCCTAGCTCTGTTTACTCATGCCTAATTACAGAATGTCTCTTGCAGCATTCCTATTAAATATTAACTCATAAATAATGTACTATAGAAAGAGCACAACATTAACTGAAACAGAACATATTTAACAAAGGGAAAGAGCAGAAATGATTCAATACTAAATAAGCTACAAAACTTTGGTCAGTATCATATAGAAGGAAGAAAATACAAGGTAAATATAATATTCAATTAATTCTTTTGTCATTTACCTAGTCAAGACCTCCTAAACCATAACAATCACACAATTACTCATGTGCCTGCTAGGATCTTTAACTAGTTTTCTTTCACTATACCTGCAGGTTATGTAACTCATGGCCTTACAACTATTAATGGCTTTTTAAAAACAAAACAAGGTGTAAAGACAATGTTTTCATGAGGCATTTTAAGATAGTCTTGAAAAGTACTGTGCTGACCTTCATCTACTTACACTAGCAGAAGACAGAACTACAAAGTTAATTAAACTGTATCTTCTTCACCATGAATCAATTATTAGTGGCCCACATGGCAAATCTGGGTTCATCAATTCTGTCAATACCACTTATGTTTTGCAGGAGGAAAAAGGAAATGGCTTTTGAGGAAACAAAATGTATTTTCATACCTTTTTGGAAAGGATGGGGAAATGAACAAATGCAGAGTAGCGTTCTACAACTGGGACTTCTTGGAGAATGGCTAAGGCTTGGCTGCCTTGACATGGCAACTCCAAAAATTTGATTTGTTTTTGAGAGAATAAGACAACTGTTAACATTTTAAAACAAAGCAACTTGTAGGGTGCTATGCCTTTAAGTCCTTTTAAAAACCAAAAGGACATAAGTACAGGCCTAGAAGACAGAGCTCCAGCTGCAGTCCAGAACACTGGCAATAGCAGTGCCCAAAGAGCCTCAGGGTACTCAGCAAAGACAAAAGCCACGCTGGTTCAACAAACCATTAATCTTAGAAGGGAAGAAGAGGTATAAGAAAAAAATAAACAAGAAATTAAAGAAAGTGTAAGGTGGTAATAATTACTGTAAATAAGGAGATGAGAACTACAGATTCTTGGTAAGAGAATTCTTTAGGAAATTAAAAGATGATTCATTGCTGACTCTAATACTTTCAGGGAACAAAATCCATTCCTCAGGAGAAAAAAACTCCAATCATATTTATGCATTAGGTGATTCACCTTTTAGAAGAAAAATAATATTTATATTATTAATAGAGAACACTTCTTTTTTGTCAAAATCCTATCCAGCAACCTTTATGTGTGTATGTCACACAATAAGGAGGGTGAAATTTGTTATTCTAATAGCAATACTAGAAAACACTGTGTGGTTCGATTTTAAAATAGCTGTATCCAGATAATTTGCATACAAGACTTTTAATACTGCCTGACAAGCTCTGTGAACCATTAACATGGCTTTCCAGCAACTCTTGAAATGCTGTCAGTTCAAGAACAGTGACAGAGAGGAAATGTGTTTAAGTTTTTAAAGAGGGCAATTATAGACCTGTCAGCTAGATGCCAATCATATGCAAAATAATGGAGCGGATGCTACAGGACTATAATCAAGAATTAAAGAAGGATAACATAATTAATGCCAGTCAACTTGGATTTGTGAAAAATATACTTCATCAAAATAATTTTATTTCTTGTTTAAAATAAGGTTACAAGTTAAGTTGACAGTGGTGGTAAATAACACTCTCAATACAAAATATGTAGATTTCTATTTGGTATGTAACTTAATTAAGATGTTAATTTTTATTATAAAATTGCAACAAAACTTTTAAATTGAACATCAAATGGATTGGTGTACTTGCTAGGTCTCAAAGGTTTGGTTCAAGCAAATGATCATCCTGTACTTGTGTGTCTAGCAGAAGTCTAGGAGAGCTTTTCCTTGCTTATAAACATTTTAACAATTCTGTTTATTATTTCTAGGAAAGTAATTTCTAATACAATTTAAAATAACACAAAGATTGAGGATTATTTAGACAATGAGAAGCATAAATCACTGGTACAAAGCAATCTGAATTGTAGTGTAGGGTGGGCATTATCAGACCTGGTATTTGTGATGGGGCCAAATGTAGTTACCCATCTAGGTACAAAGAAAGTGGTTTCTGCTCCTATGGCAGCAGCATCAGCTTCAGAAATTTTGTGGCAACACAAATACCCTTTAACACGTAAATAGTTCAGTAATGAGGAAGGGAAAGCTATGCTACTAGCCTTTTCTCATTAAAAAATCATTAATGGAGAACAATGCAAATGTGATAGGAAAATTGATTAACTGGGAAATAAAGGAAAACAATAAAAGAAATGCAATTCCTTCAGTCAAAACCTTAGGGAACTTAGTCTGGCTTACAAAGACCTTAATGGGGGGGCTACTAATCAGGTAAGAACTTACAGAAAAGAGAATCTTTCCAGATGGTCTTTTCCATCCTGGCAACAGGATGCTGAGTAATTCATAATAGATATAATTCCACCCTTTTAAAGATCTAAAACTAGGTAGCTGTTAGAGTAACCATCCAGTGTAAAGTACTCTGCATCACTAACAGCCTTCTAAATCAAGACTCTTTAGTTTTTATCAGTAATTGTATTATAGTGCAAAGAAGAATTAAATCCAGAAAGTACTAGAAACTCTTAAGTGCAGGTGAAACATGAAAGACTTTTTTCCTTCTGTCTAGATACAGATGCTTTTTTGAATATTTTGAAATGCCTAGAATGAACTTTGGATGAGTTCAATTTACTTCATTAACTTTATGCTTTTTATGTTAAGAATGCTATAATATGTTCCTTATGAAGTATCCTCTAAGATTTAGAACATTCTCAATAAAACAAACTGGATAATAGAAGGGTGAAAATACATTTTTAAATGCTACATTTCCATAAAAAAGCTACTTCAGTAGAAATAAAAAAAAACATTTTTCTCAACATGTAGTTTGTTAAAGTAATGAAATCATAGAATAGTTTGGTTTGGAAGGGACCTTTAAAGGTCATCTACTCCAACCCTCCTACAATGAGCAGTGACATCTTCAAACAGATCTGTTTGCTCAGAGCCTTGTTAAATCTGATGTTTCACCACCCTCACTGTTAAAAACTCCTAATCTACATTAGTCCTCTATGAATTTAACATCATTACCCTGACAAAAAGAAGTTTGTCTTCCATCTTTGTTTAAGACTTGTCAGAGACTGAAATATTATAGTTTATGACTTAAACATTTTCATGAAAGACTTTTGCCTATTATAGCAGAATTGTGTTACAAAAGCTGCAGAGATGACCACCACACCCTGAATGGGGCTCTGAGAGGCCCTACACCGTTTGCTAATGAAGATAAGATAAAGTAGTAACTCAGGATGGGGACATTCTCAAAGCACAAGCTTAGCTCCTTCAGGGAGGAGATGACAGCCCCAGGGCTATCAACTGCCAGGCTCGCACAGACCCTCGCACCAAAGGGCGGGGAGGAGAGAGGCTTTCGGTGTGTGTTGGGAAGCCTCTGGTGAGAGGCAGTGACTGCCCATCCTCCCATCCTCCGATGTGCAGATCAACTCAGCTGTGGAGCCCTTCTCCCGAGGGAAAGCTTATCCGCAANGTATATTTTGAACCTTCTAAGTTCCTTCCGGTTTATACAGAGATTTACCTTAAATTGGATCGTAACAAGAGACAGTTCAAGTACTGAAAGGCTACACTGAGGTCTCCCTGGAGCCTTCTTTTCTCCAGGCTGAACACCCCCAGCTCACTCAGCCTTTCCACACAGAAGTGCTCCAGCCGTCTGATCATCTTCTGGCTTTTCTCTGGACCTCTNGGCCCATCAAAGGGCCCCCAAAGGAGTCCCCAGACCCTGAAACAGAGCACCAAAGATGATGCAACAGACCCTCGGTGTTGCAAGCGACAGTGTCAAACTGGCCCCCTTGCAAGGGGNGGTCTGTGTCCTTCTTGTGCTGGGACACCAGAGCTAGACACAGCACCCCAGGTGGGCTCTCACCAGAGCAGAAGGACAGAATGCCCTCCCTCCCCTGCTGCCCACGGGGCTCTGGATGCAGCCCAGGACACGTTTGGCTCTCTGGGCTGTGAGTGCCCATGGCTGGGTCATGTCCAGCCTCTCACCCACCAGCACGCCGGNGCAAGGGGGGCACCTGGGTGTTCCCACCTGGCCCAAAGTGTATATTGATCCACGGAATTCTGTACTCTTGGGCATGCGGCAGCGTGGTGTGGTGTGGTGCAGCCGCGGNGGCTGCTCTGGATCTGTGCATCCCCAATCTCATATCAACAGGGATGAACCTATTAAATATGTTCAAACTGTTTTGTAAACACAAATCAAGCTAATATGAACCCACCTAATATTTATTAACCTTCCAAGAAAATCTTAAAATAGGCAATTTTCCATTAGACTGATAAACACATGCAAAGCTCTGTATACCAATAAAATAAAGGGGTTAAGAAGGGGAAGAAATTTTCTTAGTCACTGCTTATTAAAAATACGTTCAAATGATGAGCCCAAGGAAGTTAACAGAATATATTTCTAAAATATTGTCTTTCTGGTAAGTAGAATATAGAAGATACATGTCTTAAATGAAAGAAGTTTCCAAAATAAAGAAAAAATAGCAATTTTTCTCTTATGTATTTCACTATATATTCCTCTTCCTCTGTAGGCTATGGCCTAGAAACAAGCAGTTTGTCATTATTTATAGAAACAAGGAAAAATGCATTATGTTCTTTTTATTAGACAGACAATAATCTCAGATGCTTTCTTCCACAGACTAAAATACTGCTGTTTTCCTCAGTTTCTGCTGTGACTTCTGAAGATTAGACAGGAAGATACTAACTACCTTTTCTGCTTTATTTTTAAGGCAAGAAGTATATATGTGTCTGCTACTTTTGTCAGCTTGGCTACAATAGAAATATTTGGCCATCAGCATCATGAAGCGCCAAGAAATAAAAGATTAAACTGCGTTTTCAAGCACAACTGGAGAAGAACTTGATATATTGTAGCAATCTGACAAGTCAGTGTCAAGGAACAACTCCAAAATGGAAATTTGTCCTGAGACAAAATAGTAACTCCAGTCACTGCTGCCCCTTTGTCCATCATTAGTTTGGTTAAGAAAGGTGTAGAGCCGATAAAACACCAAGTGTGGATATTGCACAGGGCACTTTTTGATGATTAAAAAAAGGAAGAAAAGAAGAAAATAAAGGAAGAAAAGAAGAAAAGAAAGGAAGAAAAGGGAAGGAAGGAAAAGGATTTGCTAGATTTTGTTCTCGCAAGAACAAGGGCCTGTCAAACTCAAATACCCTGAGGAAAATTGGGTGACTACTCCAGCCAAAAAACTGTGACCTCTCCTGTAATGTGTTTAGTTTGAGACTTCAGGTTTTTTCAGGGTAAGGTCAACTTTGTCCTTTTAATTCAGGTCATTACTGTGCAATATAAAATCTTTGAAATTGGCTTACGAGAATGCATTTTACAGATGGTGAAATTCTGCCAACGTTATCTTCTAGGTAGTAATTCCCTTTTAGCATCTGCTGGTAGCAGTGCTTCCAGTGACAACAAAGGTTTTGTCACAGCTATTTCATTTGCACAGTAAGTACTTGTGGAAAATAGAAATATGATCTGTTACAGAAATCCTCACCAATGAAATAAAGAAATATTCTCTCTTTTTTT
>VXBC01010282.1:1816806-1830162 GCA_013399945.1 Ploceus nigricollis | reverse complement strand
TCATAGAATCATAGAATAGCTTGTGTTGCAAGGTACCTTTGCAGGTCACCAAGTCCAAAAATCCTTCAGTGAGCAGGGACTTCTTCAAATATATCAGGTTGCTCAGAGACCCATCAAACCTGACCTTAAATGTTTCCAGAGATGGAGAATCTGCCACCTTTCGGGGTAACATCCTCATTGTAAGAAATTTATTCTTTATATCCAGTCTAAATCTATTTTTAGTTTAAAACATTGTCCCCTGTCCTATTGCAACAGGCCTGGTTAAAAAGTCTGTCTCTATCTTTATTATAGATCCCCCTTAACTACTGAAAGACCAAGATAAGGTCTCCCCATAGCCTTCTCTTCTCCAGGCTGGACAACCCAAATTCTCTCAGCCTCTTTTCAAAGGAGACATGCTCCAGCCCTCTAACAATTTTTGTGGCCCTCCTTTGGACCAGCTCCAAGAGGTCCATGTCCTTCCAGTGCTGGGGACCCCAGAGCTGGTGGAGCAGAGGGGCAGAATCCCCTCCCTCCCCTGCTGCCCACGGTGCTTTGCATGCAGCCCAGGGCACGTTTGGCTTTCCAAGCTGCAAGGGCAGATGGCTGGGTTGTGTCCAGCTGCTCATCCCCCACACACCCAGATCCTTCCTGGAAGGGCTGCTCTCATTCCCTTCATCCCCCAGCCTGGGCTGATACCAGGCCTTGCCTTGATCCTGCACGGCACTTTGTTGAACCACATGAAATTCTCATGGTCTCCCCTCTCGAGTTTGTCCAGGCCCTTCTGCATGGCATCCAGTCCCTCAGGAATTTCAACCCCACAAGTCAGCTTGGTGTCACCTGCAAGCTTGCTGAAGGTTCATTTCATCTCACTGTCTATGTCATGGATGAGGACAGTGAATGGCACTGGTCCCTCGAAGGACATTCCTTGTCACTGATCTCCATGAGGACATTAGGTCATGGACCACTACCTCTTGATGTGTCCATCCAACCAATTCTTAATCCTCCAAACAGTCTACCTACCAAATTTATTTCTATCCAACTTGGAGAGAAGGATGTGGTAAGGGGAACATGTCAAAAGCTTTACAGAGGTCCAGATAAATCGCATCTGATAAATCACACCCTTTGTCCACTGATGTAGTCACCCCATCATAGAAGGTTGCTGCCTTGACCAGGCAAAACTTGCCCTTAGTGAAGCTGTGCTGGCTGTCCCAAATCATCTCCCTACCTTCCATATACCTTAGAGTAGCTTCTAGGAAAATCTGTTCCATGGGAAGCAACATCTTAAAAAATACCCAGACTTTTGTGCTAAAACTGAGCTTAGTAATTTTTTGTTTGATTGTTTACTGCTCTTTTCATATAAAGCCAGATTCTAGAGGACCAATAGTTATGCATCAATTTTCGTCCACTGGCCTTGCGAATTACTTCTGATCCTGTATATTGTGAATTCAGTATAGGACTGCCATACATTTCAGGATTTTAATCCTTCCTTCCTTCCTTCCTTCCTTCCTTCCTTCCTTCCTTCCTTCCTTCCTTCCTTCCTTCCTATTTGCCTGGAAAAGACACTCAGCCTTGCCATGAAAACAGCCATGACCAGATGGGCTCCAGCACACAAGCAGAAGTAATTGCCAGGTCCAGGTGTCTGGGGAATTTGGCAGCTACCCATAAGCTTCGTGGTGTAAGGTTCTCTCTGCCACAATGATATGAATTTGGGAGAAGAGTTTAAATTAAGCTCTCTGATAGAGTATTCACACTCAGAAGCTTTTACATATAAGCTTATGGCTTAAAAAAGAAAAAGTTTTTAAAAGTCCATTTTTAATTTTAATTGTTTTGCAATGTTTTAAAAATGATCTGTTACTGTGTTGTTACAGAACTGTTTTATAGTTTTTATTTCAAGTTGTCGAGATCGTAGGAGGTCAGCGTAGTGTTAAGAGAGACTTATAGCAGCCTTTTTTTCTAGGATAAAATTGTAGTTTCTAAATGTAGGGGTCTAAATTCTCTGTTTCAAAGTAAGTGCCTTGTTTTTGGTGATCAAAACCCCATTTATTTCCTCTCTAATTCAAGTTTTACTTTACAAAGTATTGTAAATTTCCTTTCAAAATCTTCTCCAAATGTTCATATGAAAGGAGAGGAAGAGGAAAGCAAAACAGACATAAATATGTACAGTAACATCACGGAAGTGGTCTAAAAATAATTTGACAACTGTGCTCCATTTTCAGTTTGCAGCTTGTCAGTGGGAATTGTTTTCACCTAGAAAAGCATATGGACCTTGGAGATACTGAGCAGGATGTTAAAACCGAGTCCAGGGTTGGGCAGGGAACTAAAGAGGAAAAAAAAAACAACCTTAATTTTAAAAAAATATAGATCAGAATTTAAAAAAAAAAAAAAGATATTATGGGGTCTTTCAGACCAATGAGATGGCTGAACCAGCTGGTTCTCTGTTACCAGGTTATTGGAGAGCAAGAATGGGATGGTGGACGGCACTGTTCAGATGAATGAGAGAACATTTGCATTGAAAACCTTCAACCTGAGAATCAGAGAATTATAAAATGGCAGGCTTGCCATAGATGAAAAGCCATCATCCAAGAATTATGTTGAACCTGGATTGCCTTGAGGGAAACACATTATAATACAGACAGGAGAGTCTTCAGGACAAAACTTCATCTGATACAATTTTATTAATTGAATTGTTTGTTTATGTGGGTGCTTGTTTATGTGTTTGTTTGTTTGCTTAATTAACAGTAGTTAGTGGAATAAATTTCTGTTTGTCTTTCACTGTAATAATGTTTGTTTCAAAATCTGGTACAAAACACTGAGACAAATGTGGGAGTTGCTACAAACTTACCTCTGAACTACACCTAACAGCAAAACCTTTGCAGTCATCGCAATAATGTAGACACAACAGAGCTTCTTGATATGATATCATATGGAAAAACAGCTATCTAAGACACACATGTTCTGGCAACTGAAGGCACATCTTTATATGTGTCTTTTTGCCTTCTTTGAAATGAACACAATATATTATGGGTTGTTCTTAGAGTGAGATTGGCTGAAATAGCAGTGAGGTCATAATAATTGTATGTAAATATAAATATCTAAGAAATTCTGACTTATGTCATTCTCTTTTCAACAAAAGGTGTGTATGTGTGTGAGCAGAAGCACCAAATAAATGTTGGCTCAATACCTGGTAAAAATGTAAATAGATAAAAGAGGTGCTAAATTTATAAATGTATATAACACCTTTATTCAAGATTTTACCTTATATCCTTTAATCTCTCCATTAAAAAGCAAACTAACAATCAATATAATATTTTAGGATTTCTGCACACCTGTAGTCATCTCCCATTTTCCCATGGCAGTGCATTTTCAATGCATTAACTTAGAGACTTAGGTTTTTGCAAAAGGAAAAGTTTGATTACAGGAAATATCAATGCTTCTCAGAAGCTGGAATAGTAAAACCAACCTATTATTCCAGCTCTGCTGGGAATGCCTTTGAACCCAGCATAGACTAACACAATCATGACTAATTTTCAGTAGACTTTTTCAGCTGTTACAGTTTGGATTCCACTTAATCTAAGACTTTTAGTTTTTGACATCAGTTGTTGGCCCTGAATGGCAGCAATTGATTTTATAGTAAGTAGAATTCCTTTTTCCAAAATGGAAAGAGCTCAGAATTTGAAGGACAGAGGAGGCATGGATACATCTATTCTGTTCTCCTGGCCAATATATCCTGCAAAGACAATTTATCACAAACAGTTATCAAGTTATGGCTTATCTACAGAATGAAGAGCATTATGTCATTCCTTCTTGTCAGGATCCATGAAAAGTAGGCTGCAACGCTAACAGCAACTATGTTTACTATAACAGATTCAAATAATCTATTTAGCTTATTTCCCCATTCCCAAGACTACACGAGTTACTGTCCATAGTACGTGTCCCTCTCCTTGGAAGAGAAAGGGAGTATGTATTAAATATCTCATTTTTTAGAGTTAAATTTAGGTATGATTAATCACCATTCAATACTTTTGACAAAATCCATATTGCAAAATTGTTATAGAAACCAAAACAGAGTCTTAAAGTCTTGTTCTACAACCCTTTGCTGAAGTTAAGAATAATAATTATTTGCACAACCCTTCTGTAAAGTCTAACAATTATTTCAGATGCACTGCTGTGATGCACTATTTTATATTGTCTCTTTAACCTTAGGAAAGTAAAGAAAATGGATCCACATTTTTGTGACTAATATCCAAACCTGAATATAAATGATGGGGTTTTGTCTTGATATAGCATATTTAAATTTAGACAGACATGTACAATAGTGTTGATAAACTGTAAACTGCTGTAGTTTGTTTTTAATGTAGTCAGAACAATTACTTCATCAGAGAGAATAAGAAAATCTATTTCTTTCATAGAGGGAATACATCTTGAATCTGAAAATGCTAACCCAGGCAGCTGCCTTGCAGTTTTACAGCTGAAATTAGGAAATAAATCAATATATCATCCTTGAGCTGGCAACTGTATTGTAGACATTTATAATGAGCATCTACTCAAAAGAACAATATTATTCTACTTCATTTCTATTAATGACATTTACTTTGGCAATAAAATAAGAATTGCAAGGCTTTTGTCAAACATGGAAATAAAAGATTGTGGTCTACATTGAAAAAATATTAGACAAAGACCAGGAAATGCACCTTTGACCTTACAAATTAACATACCTGTAACCCCCAAAGTCCAAAAAGAGTCTTGAAATCTATCAGACTAGCTGCCAAGACCAAAAATCAATCCACCCAAGAGATGAACATTTCTTTTCGCAAGTGATGCTGTGCCACTTTGAGCCATGACATATCATGAAGGTCTCACAACTTAGAGAAAATAGATCAGTACAGAAGCACAGGGGGGTTGAACCTGGAAGAAAACACTTTCTTTATTAAATAAATAAATAAATACATACATACATAAATCAATTCATCTAGTCATAGAGTTTTACCAATGCATTTTTTTCACAACTGTGACATTTGTTTTCTTTGGGGTTTGGGGTTGTGTTTTTAGTTTATCTTGTTTTGGTTTGAGTTTTAAGGTTTCTTTTTGGTATAAGGAGATGACAGGTAATTTAAAGGTGGAAAACTTACCTGGGACTGATCTATGAAATGCCCTATAAAATATATGTACACAAAGGACATGCAAATATAACGCAGAGGAAAGAGGCAGTTGGGTGCCTTTTTGAGAGGTGAGAGCTGATCTAGCTGCATCCATGGTGTAATTCCACATGTATATGTTGTGGTTTAACTTGGCAGGCAGCTGAAAACCACAAGGCCATTAATTCACATCCTCACAGTGGGAGAGGGGAGGGAACCAGATAAAAAGCAAATAGAGAACAGAAATATTTTATCAAGTGACTCCAGTAAGTAATCTGACAGAAAACAAAGAAAACCATTTGACTCAGACTGTAGGTAGAATTTACTCATATTTCTGCCTATTCAGGTAGAATGATATCAGAACTACTACTATTATTATTATTAGTAGTAGTTGTAGTAGTAGTAGTATGTCCAGAGACATTGGTGAGGAGCTCTGATGGGCTGCCATATTGCAGAGGGCCCAAAAATATATTTTTACAAACCTCGACTTAGGTGTCATTTGTTTCTCTAGCATGTATAAATAGAAAATAAGCAGAAACCAGATGCTGACAGAGACAAAAACAAATTTTTAAAAAATGGAGGCACAGAGCTGACAAAGCATCTATCTACAGAAACACCTCAGATTAAAATAGGGTAAGAAATGGAAAGAAATAGAAGACAACCTCAAAAGATTTTATTTTGAGTGTTCACTTATACAGTTTTATGGTAACTAAAGTTGGAGAGTTAAAGGTGCTGGTTTAAAATTTCACTAGTCATCACATATTTTATTTGCATTACAAATAGTTCAAACTGAAGAAATTAGTGCAGGCTAAATATAAATGATTAAACATTATTTAACAACTCTATTTTAAATGTAGATTGTGAATTGACAATATTTTTCCCCTCAGATAGTTGCAGTTTAAGAGATTATTATAAAACTTCCCCAAAATTAAGTCGTTTGTCATGAATTTACAAATGTAATACCTGACAGCACCACATCCTATTACATTATCCATTACTTGCAATCAAAATTATCTTTTCTGAGTTTTTACATATTTACAATCTTTTATTTTCTCCAGTATGTTCTTCATTTTTAATCACGTGAGTTTAATTTTAAAGAGGTGTCCTTTAGGTGTTCTGATGAATTTGTTGTATTGCTACAATAATCTAATTTGCCAGCATTTGTAAACTTCTTCAGCAGAAAGGTTTTCCTTAATTTAATTCAGTACTGATATGTCAACTTTAATTTTTACTCTGCTTCTCAAAGCCGATAAGAAGAAAATTCTTTAACAACCCCAGGTACTTAGCTCATACTAATAAAACGTCTTCTCCTTCCCTGCAGGGATAGATTTAATATTTATTACTTCACTAACTCTACCATGTGCAGTAAGTATAATGTCCACTTTTTCTGAGCCATGACAGAGTTCAACAGCAGTTCAGAGAATTCCTGCCTCATTTTACTATTACTAACATCACACTTCTTTTATCTGCATTACAAATAGTTTGAACCATAGAAATTAATGCAAGCTCAACATAAATGATTAAACTTGATGTAACAAGTCTATGTAAAATGTAGATTGTAAATTGACAATATTCTTTCCCCTCAGATAGATGCAATTTAAGAGAATGTTATGTTTCCCCAAATTTAGAGTCATTTGTCATGAATTTACAAGTGTATCACCTATGTGTAGCACCATATCCTATTACATTATGGATTACTTCTAATCAAAATTCATTGTACTGAGCTTTCATTACATTTTCCAAACTAAACCAACTGGTTCAAATTTTCCATTCTGACCCTGCAACTCAGTTTTTTTGAAGTGTTTCATTGTTATGTGTCTGTACATATTTATATTTTCTGAAATCACAGACAAATAAGCAAACAAACCTGAAAACCGAAACTAGACATATTAAAAAATCTGCTGAAAATTAATTTTTGAAACAGATTGCTTACTACTAAAAAGGATTTTCAATTTGGCATTGTGATGTTATTTAACAAGCTATAAAAGTACACTCATTTTCATGTTGTGGTGTTCTTTAAAGGCAGTGATGTGGGTTTGATTTATTTTACTTTTTTCCTTTTCCCACAAAAAACTTTCAATATCTGATCGAGTTACACTAATTGAAATTTATCATTAAAATTAGAAATGCTGTGTTGCAGATATTGTGCAAACATTCATTAAAATGAATGCCCTGAGACATTATTGGGTGCTATCTGGAAGAAAGTCAGCACAAGTCAAGACTCTTAATGGCTTAACAGCTTGGATGGCTGCAGACCAGAGTAGTACCCGTGTCACAGCTCTGTGTCCTCAGCTAATGTAGATGTCACATATGGATGGCACAACATGGATGGCAGATTGCATACAGATGTCTTGAAATATTTTGTATGAAGATATCTTGATACAAACACAGAACAGAGAACAGGAAATTTAGGAAATAAAAGGAACAACAGGTTTCAAGGTGTTATGAAAAGATTTTCCTAAGTTTCCTCAGTACTTGGTGGAAGGAAATGGTTGCAGGCAATCAGTGTCTTAGGAGAATTATCTGAGCCAATGGAATGCGCTGCATTGTCTAGAAATTCCATACCATATAAGAAGACAACTCCCAACCATATAGGAAGCTTGACTTATAAGTGGTTAAAATTTGATAAAACAAATCATGCCTATCAGGGTATGAACAGAACACAGACTCACAAACAGATATATTTTAGAACACAGTGTACAGAAAATTTAAAATATTTGTTATTTCTTATTTCTACAAACCTTATTTTATTACCTGAAACACGTAAATAATAAATCAGTCTCTGAGCTTATTTTCTGAAGACTTGTCATTTCAATATATCTTGTTTTTAGTTGTAATATTTTTAATAAAAATTTATCTGGAGTCAGCTTGGACAGGTATTTTCTTCCCTTTTGTCCAAAAAGTTAAGAAAGTCCTGGCGGGAATTTTCTTCTCGAATTTGTTATCAGCACGTGCAAAAGCTCTTTAAAAGGATAACGTAGGAAGCATACCTATGGAACGCTGTTCTACAAGTTAAAAACAAAAAATTAGTTTTGCATTTCTTCTCCATTTTGTCTCTAGCTCACTTCAGATGGCATGTCTGTTTTAGTCATGCTTAGAGAACACCCTTAAACCTGTTTTCAAAATTTAAACCCAAAGCTGCTATCTATGCTGAAAACAAACAGAAACTGTAGTGTCCCACAGTGCTGTCCCTTGCTGTACATTCAGATGATGGTCACGCATTGGCAGTTTGAAGCCTGAGGAGGGTGTTTGTAATTCCTGTAGTATTTATCCCCCTATGGAGTGCCTGTCAGTTAATTATAATCATAGTTCTGACCTTTCTCCATTGCTGGTCAACAATTTTTCAGATTTTTCTTTACAAAATGGATAAAGAATCCTACACAGCATCATGGAATGCAGTCTTCAAGTGCAGATCTTCAAAAATTTTTTTTCTATTTTTCTTTTAAAAGGTAATAAAAGAGGATTAAAAAGAACTCTTGAGAAGTATAGCCAAAGACTGAATAACAAGATTATTATATAAATTATTTAGTGAAGTCATTTTAAAATTATATTAAAATTTTGGCTAGAAGCTGGTAAAAATTATGGATTGGAATGTTTTACTTCTCTGCTGTTCAGGAAGTAAGGCTTCACGTGTATGGTTTGCAAGTAAATAGAAGACTATTTCATTTTTAAACAAAACAACATTTTTTATGTTTCCTTGGGCCATTTTAGGGAGGTGTGAGGAATCCAGATCTTGCAGTACTTTTCTCTCGTTATTGAGTACAGAGAGCAGCCACACTCTGGCTACCAGTTGCTGCTTTCATAGTCAGTGTAATTAATTTAGGTGTTAGTGTCCAAAGCGTCATGTATTCTCTTCCACCCAGAGAAATCCATCTTATTAATACTTCTACTTAGTACTGTTGCAGCAGCTGTGAAACTATAGTGCTTTAGTCTCTGATAATTTCGTTTTGAATTAATACTCTGGAGAGGAATATATTCTGAATCTCAATAGACCAATGGATTAAATAACTGGGGTACTTGAAGGTAGAAAAACACAAGCAAAGCCTTGGAATGTATCATGGCAAAAAACAGAATGCACTTCTATTTTAAGAGCCTATTCTGCAAAATCCTATTTAAGGACAGCAACATTATATTTCATTTTTTCATTATTAAAAATGCTGAGACTTGAATGACACTTGAGTGTTAGTTTATCCTTGTTTTATTTTCTATTTTATTGAACTCATTAAAAATTACTAAGCAGATCATAATTTTTCTCAAGTTTTCTTGTGTTCACTGTAACAGTTTTGCTACCCAATTCCTTCTTATCAAAACCTGCTCAGAATACATATTAACTTGTGAAGAGGAAAAAAAGATTCTTCTTGATCACAGCTTGGAGCTTCTCATAAAAAGCTAAAACAGCATGCACAAGAGCAATTTCTGCAACCAGCAAGCTTTCTGTGTGAGACTTCAGAACCTGAGCTTCTTTAGTGCTAAATGGTGACACTGCAACAGTCAGTGGTCCATCCATCACACAGTGAATTTATTCAAACCATACTGGTCCAGTGAGACAAAGTTACCAGCATCTCATCTTTTCTCCACATTCACAAAGACAGTCATTCTATCTTTTAGTTTTGTCAGACATGGTTTTCCTGCAATAAATCCATGAGAAATATTCCCAGTCACCTTTTTATGTTTCAGTACTTTCTTTCTTCCTCATTTAGATAAGCTGTCATGTGTAAGTTCAGGCAATAAACAGATATTTCTAAACTGTTCCCCAAAATGTCACTACTGTATTTGTTTACAGTCTTATGGAATAAAGTCGGTTCATCGGTTTATGTTAAATCTCTTGTTTCCAAAATCTCTTTATGCATAGGATGAATCACTGACCCCCTCCCCCGCCCCATCCTTAAAACCTCAAGATCCTACGTGGTTAGTAGATAATTTGAATAATAAGAAAAATATATGAGAAAGCTACTCAATTTTTCTATGAGACCAAAACACTCCTTTGGATCCATGATTAATTTTTGTCCAAATTATTTTTGCATTTCTTATAATAAAAATATGTATCAGATCTGATAAATACTTTAGAAGCCCAAAAATATTACTGAGAGCAGCTCTAAGTGTTATGCATGTGGATTTGCTGATAAACTATGCACAAGATAGAGAACAACCCATTAAATAGTTAGAATTAAATTAAATTTTGCTCTATTGCTTCATTCACAATTCTCTGTGCACAGTGAATGAGTTTTGTCCAAATAAATGTATGATAATACTATTAAATACATCATAGCAAATATACATTAGGGACAAAAGTATGCTCAGGCATGATGTTCCTTGATATTGCCACCTTGTTTATTTATGCAAGGGAAATTGCAGCACTCAAAACTTAAATAAAAGTAGCATTGTTAACTTTCTACTCACTATCCTTTCTGCCTCTCATTTCTTCATTTTCTATGGGTCTCTTTCCTACAACTAGATTCATAAATAGATTTCTGCAACTTGCAAGGCCCTACTTACCAAGATTCATAAAGGCAAAGCTCAAAAAGGAACATCAGGAATTCTGCCTGTCCTCCTCTGTATATTACATGCCATGAAATTTACCCTTTTATTTGTCTAAAGCACATCTATTGGAAATAAATTCAGATCTTGAGGCATCAAAATATAGTGAGGATCTAACAATTTTCTTGGTATTTAATTGCAATTATTTATTATTCTTGTTTTTTAAAAAAATCATCATCAACCTCTCTATTTCCGAATACTCAGAGTTTAAGTTTCTGGTACTTATTTGTTCTTTCCTGATAGATGTTATAGCCCTTGGTATGTAGTGTTCTTTTATGAGTGAGGATATTTACATTCAGTCATGATGTTATCTCTCAGTCTTTTGACAAAAGGTAGGTCGAGATCACCACAATGTCCACTGTGGCAGATTTATCCCTCAAACATCTTTTTGCCAGCTTTACAGTTTTTACCATCCTGAAGTTTCTCTCAGAAAGTGAAATGCAGAATGTCCAAATTGCTATATCATGTAGCACAATGAATTTCAGAATTTTTGATTCACAATATCATTCAATATGTTCTTTCTGTGTTTATTTTCACATTATTTAATTTCTTTTAAAAAAATTATTTTTCTCTGAAGATAATTTGATTTATAAACTAATTAACAAACAGAAAACTGCATTATTTTCATATCTTAACTTGCTAGTCAATATGAGCTTGCTAGTTTAGTTACACTGAATATCACTAATTACTAGAACTGTGTTAATTTAAAACAAAGATGTAAAATGAGAAGATTTTGACACTGATGCTAATTTTATTTCCGAATGAGGTTTTAATATAATTTACTGCTAACTTGGCAATAAATATACCTTAGACACTTCTAATAAAGCAAACAGAGTAGTAATATTTGTGGATGTATTTCTATCAGACGCAACGGGAATAGCTGTTTCAAAGCTAATGAAGAGTCACTAGAAACAGGAGAAGAAAATCCAACCGATGGAGAAAATTGCTTTTTATTCTTCTATTTTAGGGTCTGTAGGTTAGAATTTGTTAACTCACTGGAGTATAGAATAAATCTCTGTAGATAACTATTATTAGAGTGCTTTGTCACTGAGGCGTAAGAACCAACATTGTGGAGCATTATTCTTGTGATGTTTTTGTATATATAGTCCATTGGTAACATTTCCATTTGTACTGCTGACAGGCCTTAATTGCACTCCTATGAGGACAGCATCATGCAATATGGTACTTGTGTTTCTCCCAAATAGTAGCAATAATGAAGGAGTGGAAGCCTTCAAGGAACATGTACGGGCAGGTTAAAACTGGTAATACAAAAAATAGGAAGTTTGAAAATAAGAAATGAAATTGTGACTTTACATTTGGGAAAAATTGGAGGGTGTTTTATGACCTGTTTATTAGGCATAGAGTGTACGCTGCTAGCTGATGTTAATACCAACAACTATGAGAAAAACTTTGTGAAAAAGGTGATAACAACAGTGGTCAGAGGTCATTAGATTCATAAGAGAAGTAGATCTGGAGGGATCAAATTCATCAAACGCAATCCACAGTCCTGAGTGTTTCCCATTGAGAGACATGGGACCTTGAATTAGAACCCAGATCCATGAGGATTTGTCTATCCTGTGCCCCAGGATGGAGATGCAGTGTGGTGCCCCAAAGCTGGGGTCAGGATGAAATGAAATGAGCTGTGTGAGCCAGGGTGGTGAGATGTCCACAGGGCCATCCTCCATCTGGCGACTGTGTCTCAGCTCTGGCCCTTGCCCCTGCATCTGACCATGCCCTTCATTCAGCCATGGCCATGACCTTCCAGATGGACCTGATTATAACTCCAGTTCTGGAGCTGAGCTTCTGTTCTGGTTTTGGAGACAGTGACTGAGTGTCTGCAGATTGGCAGTGAAATGCTGGGGAAAGAAGCTTAGTAGGGCAAACGGGTTGACAAGGAGTCGGTTTTGTCTGACACTGTCAATTCTCTAGTGTTAAGTTGTCATTTGAGTTACTCATCCAAGGATTCCTCAAAACAGTGGGGAAAAAATAGGCACACTAGAGAGATTCATCCTATCCAAAAAGAGGCTCTGAAATACAATTCAGATAAATGGCTTATTTGTTTCTGAGGACAACTGGAACATGGAGAGATGAGCAGAAAGCTGAGTAAAATAGAAAAAGTCCAGGCTGTCCCAATGTGAGTGTCACAGGACTCTGTAAGAAGCCTACAGCAGAAAGCTAAACTCTTAGACAGAAGTATTGGCAGACTAAGACACAAAGAAGTACATCAAAAATAAATTTTCACTTCATTAACACTATGATCAGGAAAAACAATTTCTGTTCTAAGCAGCAGCATTACATGGAACTGTCTCTTCATGGTACTACCCTCCCAGGAACTAGCATAACCTAATGGACAAAGAGTTTTTGGGCAAAGAAGTCAAAATGGAAGACAAAATATATTCAAGCCAATAAAAATAAATA
The DNA here is from genome assembly GCA_013399945.1 of Ploceus nigricollis. Lineage (NCBI taxonomy): Eukaryota > Metazoa > Chordata > Aves > Passeriformes > Ploceidae > Ploceus > Ploceus nigricollis. The sequence goes on along the minus strand of VXBC01010282.1, from coordinate 1,817,092 downwards.
TTTTCTAGAATTCAGGTAATACAAAATATAAATATTTTAAAAAATAATTCACTTAAATACTTCACCAGAAGCTTTATTTAGTATGGGATATTTCAGAAATGGTAACTACTCTGAGTGCAGTGATATGAGTTAACAGCAGAATAACAATGCTGCAAGCAAATATTAAATAAGTATACATCTGAACCTCAGAGAAGAAATTAAGCAAAAAACCCAAACCAAAAAACCCAGCCAAGGTCTTTGCTTTCAGACTGCCTAAAATAAATACAAATTTATTTAAGTGTGATAC
>VXBC01010282.1:1790179-1815849 GCA_013399945.1 Ploceus nigricollis | reverse complement strand
TTTAGTATGGGATATTTCAGAAATGGTAACTACTCTGAGTGCAGTGATATAAGTTAACAGCAGAATAACAATGCTGCAAGCAAATATTAAATAAGTATACATCTGAACCTCAGAGAAGAAATTAAGCAAAAAACCCAAACCAAAAAACCCAGCCAAGGTCTTTGCTTTCAGACTGCCTAAAATAAATACAAATTTATTTAAGTGTGATACTTTCACCCTCAGATCAGAAGCCTAAAGAGCAGGGCAAATGATAGTCATTACCTTGCTTTTATTCATGTCTTAGACAAAAATTCCATTGAGGTCAGTAAGGGAACTTTATATAAGACATAAAAATTAGATGAAAAGTTATTTTATTGTTTGGCAGCTTGTGTAATAAAAAAGAAGCAATAAGATGGGGAAAAAAAAAAGATGATTAAAATAAAATGACTGTAAAGTAGTATTTGGTGTAAGTAGCATGTATGTTTGCCTATAACTCAAATAATGATGAAAGAATGTCATCTTTTGTAAAGTGTAGTCATCAAGTATTGTTTAGTAGGGGAGCATATCATTTTATTGAGCATGAGAGTGTGGAGACCCTGGGGGGCATCCCCTAGGTTAGGGAGACACAAGCAGCTTTGTCCTCTGGAGAGAGATCCATACGTCAAGGTCACCAGTTGTGACCCCTGGACATAGATCCAAACATCGGGTTCACCAACTGTCGTCACAGGTTCCTAGCTGGGTAATAATTAGCATTGACTCCATGGTTCAGAAGGCAAGATGAACGTTTATTCAAAAGCATGTCTCTCTTTTATAGAGAACATCGTGAACATTAATATGATTGGTCTTAAAGTAAAAACATTTCACCTGATTGGTACACTGGACTTAGGTCAGTGTGATAGAACATTTCTATTAAAAACAAGGAGAAAAGAGAGATAACAAAACATTCCTTTCAGACTTTTTCCCAGGCTTAGGCCTGGCAGAAATCTTTCTCCTTTTCTCCCGGACTGAACTGAGAATACCTACACAGCTTCCCTCAACAGCTGTTAAGACTCCATTGGCTCCTTCCCCTGTTCCTTTGTCCCTGAGCCATTCCCTCCCTATTCCCCAGTTGGCCCTCATCCTTGTACTGCCCTGAGACCAGGGTCACCCCCTGCCCCTGGGGAGAGAGAAACCTGGAGTCTCCTCATGAGTGTGCCTGGGACCTTGAACATCTTACCAGGCAGCTGAATTAATCTGTGGGTACCATGCAAAGGCCCTTTCTGCTTCCCTACCCTGGACTTTATTAGCAGCAATTCTGGCTGCAACATGACAGCACTTCTCCTTTTCAATTGCTTAGTGTTGATTACATCCATAAAGTGATTTAGAGTATTGCAAATTCAGTCATTATTCTGGAGATAAACTTGAAGAGTTCAGGGCGCAGTTTTCTATATTCAGTAGGGTTCCTTTCATAGTATCAAGTATCTTATGTGATCTATCTATCTTGAAGCTTTAGTGCTTCTGATGAGAATAATTATAGAAATGTTATTCAAATTTATACTGCAGTTTCCATGATAAACTGTTCTATACTATAAGGCTGAACATTTGCAGAGCCTTGTTGCATCACAAGAACTTTGTATAAGTGTCCTTCCATACCATGACTCTGATATTAAAAGAGATTGGCTGCACAGAAATTTTAAAGGAAAGGTTTTAAAACCTGATCTCCAGTCAGGAGACTGAGATTGACTCTGAATTCATTCGAAAGATTTCAGGAATTAAAAAAAAAAAAAAATTGTTCTTGTCTATATAGCTGGGGACACCTTGTTTACTCAATGCAAATTCCTAAGGAAATAAAGGATTTTAGAATTTCTAGAATCATAGAGTAACCTAGGGTTGAAAAGACCTTTAAGATTATCAAGTGCAATCATAAAACTAACTGCTAAGCCCACCACACTAAACCATATCCCTAAGTGCCACATCTACACATCTTTAAAATACTTCCAGGGACCATGACTTAACCACTTCCCTGGGCAGCCTTTTCCAAAGCCTGACAAACCATTAAGTGTAGAAATCTTTCCTAATACCCAGTTTAAATCTCCCCTGGCACAACTTGAGTCTGTTTCCTCTCTTCATATTACTCATTTCTTTGGAAAAGAGACCTCCTGCTCTCCCATCTCCCTCAGCCACTCCACATCAGACTTGTGCTCCAGACCCTTCACCAGCTCTGTTTCTGTTTTCTGGGCTTCCTCCAACTCCTCAGTGTAATCATGGCCCCAAACCTGAACACAGGGCTCGTGGTGCAGCCTCACAAAAGCTGAATGCACAGGGACATTTTTTTCCCTAGTCCTGTTGGCCACACTATTGCTGATACAGACCAGGATGCCACTGGCCTTCTTGGCCACCTGGGCATATTCTTGCTCACGTTCAGCTGCTGTTGATCAGCACTTCCAGCTGGGAAACTTTCCAGACACTCTTCCCCAGCCAGAAGCACTGCAGGGGTTGTTGTGACCCAAGGGCAGGATCTGGCATTTTGCCTTGTTGAATCTCATATGACTGGCCTCAGCAAATTGATCCAGCCTGTCCAGATCCCTCTGGAGAGCCTTCCTGCCCTCCAGCAGAACAACATTCCTTCCCAGCTTGGTGTAGTCTGAAAACTGACTGAGGGTGCACTCAATCCCCACGCAATGTTTTTTAACTCCTATTTACTGTCTGCATTACACGTATTGCTGTTAGATGCACTTCAGTTGGGTTATAGATCACACCACCTTTTTAGGGGAAGAAACCCTCACTCCTATGTGACTGTTCTCAGGCATTTTCCATGGTTTCTAATACATAAATAACTCTTCCATCTTTTCCTCTTTCTGATACTCCCTCCTTCTGACATTTCTGTGATTTTGCAATTCTGTAATTACGCCTCACAGGCATCTTTTTGTAGAAAGATATAATATGGTCTTTGGATTGCCATCAAGGGTGGCCATGGGGCCTTACTTCATCAAAGGTGAATCAAAATATGTGAGAAGAACATATATAAACCTGAAGGCTGTAATGTTATGCAGAGCAGCAATAATGTCTGAGAAAATAATTACAGAAGTTAAAATCAAATCATACCCATAGTAACACTTCATTAGAAGACCAGAGAGAACTACCAAGAGATTATTCATAATAAAAAGCTAAATTACATGCATTATTGGATAAAAAACAATGTATCCCTCAAAAACAATTTTTGGTATTTTCCATTCTAAAATACAAAAATGTTACAGATAATTAAAAAAAAAAAGAGAGAAATGGAACTTATTTAAATAAGCACTAGGTTAAAAAAATAGACAAAAAACTTCAGCTCATTTTCATTAAGCTCTAGTAAGTTCACAAGTCTAACTTTTGACAAATGGTCTCTATAACACTAATGTTTTATCAATTAAACTGTGTCTTCTGGGAGACTAGAAATTGTTTCTAATGATGTGAGGCAGCAGTGTCTCTTCACTCACAATAAAAGTAGCTTTTATTGGCCTTTGCTAATACCAGTGAGATTTCTTTTAGTTAGAACAGAGAAAAACATTCCATGAATGTTATTGTGGTAAATGCCTGAAAAGCAGACTTCTACAGTTCCTAAACTTTTAAATTTCATTTATACAACCTGATATCATTTTTCCAAGTCTTCTTTCATATGCTGTATTTTAAAAACTAATTGGGTTTATATATCTTCTTCATTTATGTACTTCTATTCACATTTTTTAAATTTAAATATATATAATCAGCAATACAAACTGGATTTAACAATTAGTCTTGTTTTTCTTTCATCCAACAAGGTAGACATACAAAATCTTAAAATGCTACCTTGACACATCATGAATTACCAACAGTAATGATTTTTGTAAAATCAGTAATGGCAATGAGAAGAAATTGGTAGGAACCTCCCATTCTATCCAATCCAATCTGTTAGAGCCCAGAAAAAGTCAATCATTTTGGAGGAGTTTCTACATTCTAATTAGATTCCACTGACCTCTCTGTTCTAAACTGTTCTGGTTGTGGTCTAGTCTAGCATGAATGGATTTTTTATATATCATAAAGGCAAAAATGAGAGTCAGTTGTTTAGATGTGACCAAAATTTCTTTTCCAACAAGTTAGCTGACATATAGTAATACATATAAGATGTGTTTCCACTTAGTGTCCTGGTTGACAATCTCATTATATACTCCTTCAATACAGGTGACTGCAAAGCAGTTGAGGATTAGTTTAAATAAATAATTCTGGGTGAGAGAGTGATAAAGCAATTGGGAATAATTGCAAGATCACAGTTGTTTAAACTTGCACAGTAAGACAAGTTAAACATAATCAAGATGAGTTTTCCTAAAATTAACTTCCAAAGGAGTCACTGGGAGAATTTAGGCCTCTTTTACATTTTATTTAGAGTTTCTACTATTGAACACATAGAATACAAAAATAGTAAAAGGTGGGAAAATATTGATTTCAGGAATATAAACTGATTCCTTCTCACTCCTTCACAAAATCATTGATCCAATATTTTGACAGTATCCACAGTTCCTAATGCTGTTTTTTATTAATAGATCATTTAATGCTTTAAAGAGATGGAAAAAATGGTGAAATCTATGCCTGAAAGCTAAAGCCACTAGGAAACCAAAACACCCTTAAGATTTATTCTTTTTTGTGCAAATCTTTGTATTTGCCAGAAAATGCACCCTCTCCTTAATAACTTACAGTTGGTAGTGCATGTCCTGTAATTTCAGTGCTCAATTTGGGTGTCACTGGGAGCTTTAGTTCCACTTTCTCTAAATGTAAGCCATGAAATCTAGACTGAGAGAGTCAAGAAATTTTTTTCATGTAGATAAGATGAGACAACGAAGTTGAATCTCCTAACTCGAGAAGTTCAAAATACCTCAGCTAAATAAGTTAGGAAAAGATAATTAAAAATTTAATTTTCTTATAGCCAAAAAAATAATTGCTTTGGATTATAATATCATATTTGAACATAGTACTAATTAGGAACGTATTCTAGTCCAGATTTAATGACAGATAATAAGCTGCAGTTGGAATGTTCAAAGTGCAATAAACATTTTATGGAATGTAACTAGCACTACATATCTACTCAGAATAACCCATTAATCCTAAACCAGACTTTTAATTTTATTTCCTGAATGAATAATACTTACAAAATAGCTCTGTCTTTTGGTCCATCTCTTCCTCTCTGCATCTGTCGCTTTTCTTTAATAAATTTTGATTTCACTGGGATTTTTCAATCAAATTGGGTTAAGGCCTCAAAGATACTAAATTTCTATGAAATATTATGTTTCATGAAGTGTGGTCAATGGCTGGGACTGAGGATGCAAACTAATATCTTCACAAAGGAAAAAAAGTGGTGAAACAGTTATCTGTGTTTTTGGTCTGCCAACCAGTCTGTCATTAATATCTCCCAGTCAGCTGCAAGGCTTCCTACCTTCCTACCTTTTCCTTTAGATAAGCAGGAGATGAAAGAAAATCAAAGGGGACAAAAGGAAAGGTAAGAAAACGTGAAGGGAGATGGAAATATTTGTAAATAACTTTTATTGCCTTTTTTTTTTTTAAGAAAGACACTAGAAGAACAGCAGGGACAGGAAAATTTTAGAAGATATGTTGAGTAACTGGGGGTTTTGGCAGAAGAGAAATAAACAGTAGATTCCTTGAAAGAAAAACAGTTTTCTTTCTTTCCATTGTTCACATCTGCTACACATATTGGTGTATTTTCTTATGCGCTGTAGAATACATATACTTAATTTTTGACTGTACTAAATTTTATATGGAGTTATACTTTTGATACCTTGACAGGATATACTAAAAGGTACATATTTTTTCTCCTTGCATTGCCCAATTTTGATTATACATGAACAATTTTTTCTCTTTTTAAATGGAAGATAGCCCTCCCAAATTGTAGACAGTAAAGAACACAAGATCTTAGCAAGCCTCTCATATTTTTGAGCATATCTGTGCACATAATTATAAAAAGTGGTGGAATGAAAACAGATTAGATTAATTAATCAATTATTTCAATACTTTTTCATATAATTTTTACTTCAAATAATCATAATATAGTTGTGGTACTTTATGATGTTTGAAAATATATATTTATTCAGAATTATGTACTTGTTTATTACAATGCATCAACATTATTACAATATAAGACTATTTCCACAATATATATAAGTAATTCTAGTTTAACATTTGAAAACCCATAACCTTCTAGTGATTTAATTTATTACAAAATGAGCACTGCTTCCTTCAGTAACTGGTTTATTTGCTGGTGGTGGAACAACTGCTTCAGACTGGGCTTAACACTGCTAGGTCTCTGATCTCTGGAGATCAAAACCTGAACAAGTGTGACAGCACTTTTTGAACCCAACAGGAATCCTCTAACATTTAATAGCAATTGTACCTAAATACGCCACTAAACAAGAAAATTATATATTACAGAATATTGGTTTGTGTGGTTTTCAATTCCACTGAAATGTTGCTTGAATGTAATACAGATATTTGAAGGTGTTGCACACTGCACACAGACCTGGATTCACTTCAGTACTACAGCTTTTCAGGTTTATACTTCTCATTAACCTTACTCTAGTTTGTCTTTCTATCTGGACATGAGGGGGTGGAGCTTGAGCCATGTAGTCTCACCTAGGTTGTTATTCTGAAATGTGTACCTAAACTATTCTGGCCACTCTAAACTATTCTGGAGGTGGTGAAATGCCTTCATCAACTGTCACATAAGGACATGTACAATAATTTGCTTAGATAACAAAAAAGGTTTTCAAGCTTTCAATTAAAACAATCTTGAGGTAGACACTTAAAATTTGAAAAGTTTTGCCAGTTTAGGAGGTAGTATCTTTTGAACAGGCTGAGATGTGTCAGTACATAATCCCAACAAAGAATAAAGGAATATACAGAAACCATTGATGAATTAAAAAAATAGGAAATGTGGTGAGGAAGCTGTGTGTAGACCAAACATGATTCAAAGTAGTTTCAGAGCTTTAAAAAAAGAAACCCATGCAGACACTTCTTCCCTTAGGAGTTCTTTTACTTACTGGAGCTGCAGTTAAGATTGTTTTATTTTTTCAATTGTTGTTGTTGTTATTATTATGCAGCCATTTTTCTTTGTACACTCCCATCCCAAGAGAGTCATTGCTGGACACATCACATATTTTGCAAGCACAGCAAAATGTCTAAACTGAAAGAGGTTTCAAGTCAGACACTTACACTTGCTCTAACTTCCTAGAGATGTTTAAAATTTTCATGTCAGTTTGAATGGATTAATTAGCAGTCATTGATTAGCAAAGGTAATTACTATGTCAGATGTATCTAATTTACTGACAGCTGCATTATAATATTTAAAAAAGAATTTTTCATGAAGTTTAAAAATAATTTGATGTACTTATATTCACATACAGGTTCAATTTTCTGGTTATCATCATAATAACAAATTTTCTCCACAACCTGAAGACAGGAAAACATGGTCAAAAATAAGCTTATGTGAACTGAACAGCCATTTAATTTACATATATATGTATAGGAACAGACAGTATCCTGCAGGCGATACTTTTGACTTTGTACTATAAGGCCAAGAACCTATTTTTTATCATATCCAGTGATTTTACTATTAGTACTATAAAAATTTCTGTTAAAGAAAAGGCCACAGTAGTCAGGTATTGATCTGGTTTCTCCTACTAGTAGTAGTTTACTTCTATAATAGACATCATAAAGAAACATTTTTTTCTACAGATCTAGAATTTAATATTATTTATGATCTGTGAAAAATTGTCCTCCTATTAGTTTCCTTTTATTCAATTCATACTTAAAACTGGGCTTTTAAAGATCCAAGTTTTTGAAGACTTTCAAGGGTGCACCATAATAAGATTTTATGGGTGACTTTAACTAACTATTGAAATTCAGGCAGTGCAGATCTAAGGAGTGTTCAGGGCCTTTTCTTTCATTTTTCTCCATTATGGATATGCCTACAAGGAAGAAGCCAACAGACACCACATAGCTTACCTTTGCCAGGCTCTCGTAATAAAAGTTAGTAGGTAAAAGAATGACTATTGATAAACAAGACAATTGCCATATTAAAACAAAGCTACAAAGAACCAAACTAAAGGACAGAAAAGAGAAAGAACATCTACATTTACAAAATTCAGCTACAGTCAGTACAGCTTAAAGTCAGGTGAAATGTATAGACATGTGACCTCGGGCTGTCTGATTTGAAGGGTGCTTGACCTTAGCAGTATGGGCATGATCATTCTGCATCACTTGGGCAGCTACCATTAATGGTACAATACAGATGATGCAATTGTATTTTCCCTAATATTTTCCCATATTTTTATATACAATGCATGACAGTCTTAAGACCAAAAAAAATAATGACTGGGCTTTTCTAAGATTTTCCAGGCCCAAGGCTTGAAATCATGTGTGAACTTTCAATCTACCAGAATGACATTTTTATACTACGGTGAAAGTGACACAAGTTAGATGTGTTAGGAAATATCATGAGGGTATGTGAGTGGAAGAACTGCAAAAGACCTGCTGGAATTGTGTTATAAATATATGAATGAATGACATCACTCTGGGTGTGATGACTTGCATATTACCCTTAAAGGCAGTAATCTAATATAGTAATCACCAATATAGCACATTTTCCATTGAAAATTGATAGTTCACTTAAAAATAATGCCTGTGCCTTAATATGCTGCATCCAGGAAGATCAAGAAAGCAAGACCCTGGAGGAAATGAAGGAGACAATTTATTTGACATTGGAGTTTATATATTGACACTTCATGATGGTGAATTGTGGAACACAAGGAAAAAACCCCAAAACTATATATGAAAGAACTAATCCAATAAATTGATTGTTTTTTCTAAGTAGTTTAATTTTAAGAGTAGATATCATGGTATAATTGAAACACATTTAAAATCAGTTTACTCAAAAAACATCATGGTAATACATCCAAAATTCTGAAGCTAACTCATATTTGAACCTAGAATCATAGAATCATAGAATGGTTTGGGTTGAAAAGTACTTTAAAGATCATCTAGTCCAACCACCCTGCCATGGGCAGGGACATCTTACACTAGGTCAGTTTGCTCGAAGCCCCATCCAGCCCAGCCTTGAACATTGCCACAGGTGGGACATCCACAGCTTCTCTGGGAAAGCTGTTCCAGTGCCTCACAATTCTCACAGTTATGAATGTGTTCCTAATATCTAATCTAAGCCTACTCTTCTTTAGTTTGAAGCCACTTCCCCTTGTCCTGTCACTATAGTTCCTGATGAAGAGTCCCTCTCCAGCTTCCCCATGGGCCCTCTTCAGATACTGGAAGGCTGCTCTCAGGTCTCCACAAATCCTTCTCTTCTCTGGGCTGAACAAGTCCTAACTTTCTCAGCCTGTCTTTGTAGGGGAGGTGTTCTACTCCCTTTATCAACTTCATGGCCCACCTCTGTGCTTGCTCCAACAGTTCCATGTCCTTCAACCTGAAAATGAAGAACACAACAGTCCATGGTTCTGAACAAATTAGCTTGGAAGTTAGGGGAAATTTGACGACAATCAGATAGAGAAATAGTCAGGCTTGTAATCCCTTAGCAGCAGACAGAAAATTTTTACAGGAGAGAAAAGTCATTAGTCAATCCTTTTTAAAGAACTGAGAAAGGAAGCGATGGATAAAGCAAATTAAACTACTAAAGTTCCATAATTATATTATTTGGTTATTAATGTAAATTATTCATTTGTGTGATAGTGTTTTATATATCTGATCATTTTGAATGGTTGCATTTTTAAACACATATTTTTAAATGGGGCAATTTTAATGACGCTCTTCTGGGAATCTGTACTACTGAGACAATTAAGAGTGTTTTTAATTTACTTATTTTTTCTTTTGAAACATTTGTACTATGCTTCAAACATGTCCATGGTCTACACTGAAGATATAGATATTGCCAGACTATCTAATGAAAGAATACTGCACTGTTACAGAGGTAAAAATCCCAGCAGGAAAACTAATATTGCATCTGGTGTCTGAGCCAAATTCAGATTAGCATAATTGAATTCCGCCTACCTAAATTTTTCCTGCAGGGTATAAAGCAGACAGTTCAATCTTCAGAGTCATGTAGGCTACAACCTCTTTGAGAAAAGCAGTAAAGGTGCCAACAAAGCTAGTTATGAGGGAATCTGAAAAAAACACATATAACTGTTTAGATAAGAGTGGTTTTACATGTCAATATAATTCATTCATCAAAATGATGACTATGATGCTATTAAAAATGAATTATCTTTGAAAGTCAAACAGAAGGATGTCTGGAGATTGATAATGGTCACAGATTAATTGTACTGACTTTGAATCGCGTCTCTGTGCTTTGCAATTTTGCTGTTATTTACATGACTTTTCCATTTCATTTCTAAAACCCAAACATTTTGATTGGCTTTCCTGACAGGAGGAATGAACATAGTGTGCAGGAGAACACATTTCCTCAGGGAAGCCTGAGGTTCTGCTAAAGTGGGAAGCATGGTTATGATCCTCCCCAGAAGGGTGGGAGCCTTGAAGCAAAGTATCTGCTTGTAAACTAGAAAAAGGTTTTGTTCTCTGCTCCTGAGGTCAACTACATGGTCTGTTCAAATCTATAGCCAAGAACATTCCCTAATCCTCCAGTGCAGGAAAACTCTATCCACACTGCTTATGGGGCACGCCACCTGGGCAGTGCTGTGTGTGGGAATTTTGCAAATGAATTTTGTATGACTCAAGACAAAACTGAACCTGGCACCATTTTAACAGTGCCATTTTAACAGTGGCACAGAACAAGGAATATAATTCATGATATATAATACAATATAATTCAATGACTTTGTGTAATTTGCTACAGCTAGCATAGCCTAAGAGATTAGAGCAAATAAAGCCATGAGAAAACTATTCAAGCATTCAGCTTCCCTTCCAAAAGAAGGGAGAGAACTCTGGAATTGGAATATTCTTATTCAGATATTATTCTGATACATCCAGGTGGGTTTTTTATGTCTCTAGAGAGAGAGAGAGAGTCCACACCCTCCCTGGGCAGCCTGTTCCAGTGCTATGCCACCCCCAATGTAAAGAAGTTCTTCCTCATGGTGAGGTGGAATTTCCTGTGATTTAGTTTATGGCTCCATGTCCTGTCACTGGGTATTGATGGAAAGAATCTAGCACTGTCCTCTGGCACCCTGCCTTTGAGATATTTATGTAATGAGACCCCCTCTCAGTCTTCTCTTTCCTACACTAAATAGGCCAAGGTCCCACATTCTCTTCTCATAAGAGAGATCCTCCAGACTTTTAATCATCTCTGTGGTCTCTGCTGGGTCCTCTTCTATATCTTGTCTTTTTTGTACTGAGAAACCCCCAGCCTATGTTGGTACTTTGGGTTACTCCTCCTCGGGTGCAGTACCCTACATTTGCCCTTGAATGTCATTAGATTTCTCTCTGCCCAGCTTTCCAGCCTATCAAGGTCCTGCTAAACATGCATCAGCCACTCCTCCAATTTTGCATCACAAGCAAACTTGCTGAGGGTACACTGTGTTTCTACATCCAAGCCCTTGATGAGCTGAAAAAGACCAAATCCAGAAATGATCCCTGGGGATCCGACTGCAGGCTTCCTACTGGATTTTACTCTGCTGATCATGACTTTCTGAGATCTGCCATTCAAACAGTTCTTGATCCATCTCACTTCCATTCATCCAACCCACATTTCCTGAGCCTACCTATGAGGATCTTATGGGAGAAACTGTCAAAATCTTTGCAGACGTCCAGGCAGAAAATATCCACTGCTCTTCACTTATCAACCCTCCCCACCATGACATTATAGAAAGCTATCAGACTGGTCAACCATGATTTCCTCTTGATCAATCCAATAATAAATTAAAACTGATCTCTGTTCTCTGGTGACCAGCAACAGCACCTGAGGGAACATCATGAAGATGAGCCAGGGAAGATTAAGGCTGGATCTTAGGAAAAGGTTCTTCACCCAAAGTTTCTTCAACCCAAAATGGGGTTGGGCACAGGAACAGGTTGCCCAGTAAAGTGGTCATGGCACCAAATCTGACAGAGTTCAAGAAGCATTTGGCAAACACTCAAGCACATGCTGTGACTCTTGGGAATAGTGCTGTGCAGGGTCAGGAGTTGGATTTGATAGTCCTTGTGTGTCCCTTTGAAGTCAAGATATTTTATAAACCTATGATACTATCATTGTCTATTTCCAATTATAAGTTGATCTATAGTAACTCTACTTGAGACAAACATAAAACTGATTTGTATTTGGGAATCCTGCATGATCAAGAAAGAACCAGTAGCAGATGAAAGCCTATCTTTAGAGTCACTAAAATAATTCAGAAAGCATTGATATATATCACAGTAAACATAAAAAACATTAATCATTTATTGACTATATTTAATCAAGACTTTGAGCTAATTAGAACACAAAAATTATCACACTTTTTCATAATTAAAGTTTTATCCTTGATACTTATAAATCTATCACTCATGAAAAAGAAATCACACTCACATACATGTCCAAACACTGTAAAAGGAACAGTCAGTACAAATAAATTCCAGCTGTTGGGACTGCTTATTTGAAGTTCTCCACCTCCTTTTTCTCTCTTATGTACAATCTCATAAGGACAACTTTAAAATATTACATAGAAATATGGTGTAAAATATCTTAGATACAAACGTCTTGCATTTTAATTATTTCTAAATTATATTTTTTAGATTAGTGAAAAAACCCAACAATTTTATTTTAAATAATTTACTCTAGTATAATATAGAAGCCTTCAAAACAATAAATGCTTAAATAACTCCTATTTTAAAAATGCTAAAATATTTAAATAGAATTTAAGCACAAAAGTAATATAACAAAGCTGCTTGCTAGTGTGAAATTCCCTTAAGATGGAGAATTTATCAGAAAAAAAATCTTATTTGAAATACATTATTGGCAAAAAATATTTTGTCTAACTGCAAAAAGAATAATTATTATTGTTTATCAGTCTTGTTTCCTCTCATTTGTACTGGTGCAAACTTGGGAAAATGCCAGTAAAGTCAATGGGCTTGAACTTGTATAAAACCCTGATATAAAACTGGAATGAGTAAGAGCAGTGTCTCTTGTGAAATATATAAACTTTATAGTCCATGCAAAAGTTATGCTTCAGTGATTATGGTTAAGATGTATTCTTGCAACAATGTGGCAATTTGCAACGATCATGAACTGGATAGTTTATGTTCATATTTATTTCAAGCTTCATTTGTGGCAAAGGATCATTAAGAGTGGAGATGATTAAAAAATAAATAAGAGGAAAAAGAAGACTACATAGCTTTTGCTCATAAAATTATCAGTTAACTTTTACCAACAGACTTTGTGAAAGTGGATTGTATTCAGTGAAATTTCATCAGGAAGGTTCCTTACATCCAAAATAACATTTCTCTCTAAGGGGAAAAAAACAAATGACAGAACAGGTAGGACTCATATTCAAGCCCCTTAGTGTGTTTTCAACACCTGAGTAGTCATTTAGGGCAAGCAGAGAGCTTTTTCTTTTCAGAGCTTTGTTCCACAAAGGACATTTTTTGTAAATTGTCTCACTCTTATAATATTAGCAGGGATGAGAGGAGAAGACAACAATCAAAGTTGTCAGAAAATGATGTTCCTATTTTCCATCCTGCCTCATTGACGATGAATGCGCAAGTGAAAAGGTTTTGCTGATAGCAAAGCACTGACTCTAGGCTAACTAGCTGCTCATTAAAATGATACAGTCAATGTTCTCCTGGGCCTTGACATTGGTATGTCTGTTTGTTCAGCTTCATCTCACTAATTCTTTTATCTCATATTTAGATTTACTTTAAAGGAACAACTTTGTTCACAGTAGCATATGTTTATATTGCTAAGAATACTTCAAACATTGCAAAATAGTACCCATCAGAAAGCAAACCAGGATACAGTCTAAACAATTAATAACTTCAATGTGAGAAGAATGTGAAAAGACCATATTAATGTTTCTTGTAATTTGATCTCTATTGTATAATTTTTAAAATTACTCAATAACAAATTTCAATAGGAGATTTCACAATTCCAGTTATTGAAAATAATAAATAAATAAATCCACTACAAGTTCTAAAGTCCATTCTTCCATATTTTATATCTTTCTGTAAAACTTCAAGATAATTCATGGTTATAGGGCAAGACAATGGTGTATTGATTTCCTGAAATGTATTCAATTGTTTGATAAGGTTACTGCTCTGGGGTTTTTTGTAGTCACTATTAATCCTTTCAATTATAAATTTGTTTCTCCTGATTATGCTGTGAAAGTTACGACCTGCAAGACCAGTCTCATTCATGTGTACTTACATTTTTATGGATTCCATAGTATAACACTATGATATTTTTAGAGATATCCTACCACCTTAGTTCTAAAATCTTGTTTCTCTTAAATCAGTTGAATTAACTGAATTAATTAATGGCAATACAGGGAGACATATCCAAAGTTAGTGATTTGTGTGTAACAAGTCTGAACTAGTTTCTTCTAATGTTCTTCTGGCCTCCATCCTGTCCATTCAACAGTGATATGAATCAAATTGCTTTATTAATTGAAACTCTAATTTAATCAATTCAAGCTGGTCCAGGCATGCAAATAGAGACGAGAGAGCAGAACATGCTTAATTAGGCACCATATATATGCTTAGAACACTTTCTAATGGAAAAATAAAGTTGGAAAAGCATAAACAGAGTACAAGAGGGAATATTATCCTGACAGTTGAGGAAAGAAAAGCAGAAGATTTGCACAGCAAATCACTTAGAAATTCAGGGCTTTTCTTGCTAATCTGGAAACCGTATAGTTCTGACATTCCAGTTTACAGGACTGAGAGTTTCATCACAACTCTGATTTACTGATTTCAGTTGAATAGAAATGCAAATTATATGGCAGCATCTTCACATCCATAAAAATAATTTTAATACTATGAGTTCTTTTCAAACATTATTCATGTGGTGAATCTGAAGTATATTCAGATATCATTTATAAAAAGGAATATAGGTTTTAGCATTTCAACCACATATTTACAGAGCAGATATTTATATCATAATGCAAAATTATCAATATACCTTGAAGATGGAAAAAGCAAACCAACCAAAAGTGCTTTAGTAGGAAACAGAATATAGCTTCTTATTTAAGGTTTATATAGCTCAGCATAAGGAACTAAGATTTAAATTATTATTATTATTGTTATTATTATAGGAAAAGAAGGGCCTGAGGTATATGTCTCCAACATCATGCTGAAAATCTGCCTCTCCCATATAGCACGTATTTTCCAATTGAATAGATAAAGGAAAAATTGCTCCCTGTATTTCCCAACAGGCAGACATAATCTACATGCATTTTACAGCTATTGACAGACACATGATCTTGCCTGGAAACTGAATTAGACCTAGGGAGTGTTGTATGAAGTCCTATCTTTCCTATGCTTTGAACTTCTCTTATTTATTCCAGTCCGATAAGTATTTTACCTGGGTTTGAATTTAACATTTGAAACTGTATCCAACAGAATAAAAGCACTCCTTATACTGAAATTGTAGATCCCCAGACTCGTTTAATGACAATTTCCTTCTACAGCAAACTTACTAAAAGTATATACAGACCTTATGAGTGGGTCAGAAGAGTATTCTATTTTCTTCCAAATTTGGGAATCCAGTTTTGAGTCAGAGAAAGATTAATAGTATAGATTTAAAATGTATCCAAGCAAGCCAAATGGGAAGATGTATCAACTTTGAACACTTGGAATCAATCTTGCTCCACCATGATGTCTGTTTTCAGCAGAGTAATATCAGTACAGAGATATTAGGCAGGACTGCAGAGCAGAGCAAAAAAGAACTGAAGCAACCTTGTCATTTCTGATTTTTCAAGTTTTCCATCTCCTTTGTCCATTTCACTATGTTCACTTAGTAATGAGCTTTTCACCTTTATTAAATGGCTTAAACTCACCACAGAAGAAAGCTTGGCATAAACCTCACATTTAATGAGAGTTTGGGCAGGGATTATTTAATAAAAATATTTGAGGGCTGACTTCGTTCCAATGAGAAATGTGCCAAAGAACTTTGGTTTGCTCACTGGAAAACAACAACTTCAAGAGTTTTCTCCTCCTAAAACATTCTTCAGTTTAGTGTTCATCTAATATCTTGAAATATCTATATATCTCAAGTATTCAAATGGATTCCAATGGGATCCAGGAGTAATTTTTGAATGAGATGAAGCCACAGAACACTGAGCTTCACCTACCTGTGGGCAGAGGACAATTCCTGGCTACTGAGAGAGTATAGGAAAGTATGTGCTGAGATACACCAAGACATGAGACTAGCATACCCATGAATAAAAGGAAGTATTTAAGTAAAATCATATGGCAAGTGATAATTTCGCTTCATATTTCAAATATACAGCAACTCTCCTTTTGTAAAATCTGCATCTTAAAAGGACCTCCTGAACCAGAGCTTGATCTGAAATTTGAACAGACTTTTAAGGGTTTTCTCTTTCCTTATTTTTTAAATACAAGCTCTTAAAACTTGTGGAAACCACCACACCCTGTGACACTGATTTCTACAATTTAATGATACATAGGATAAAAAAAGTTTTCAGATATTTTGGTAAAACTGCTTAAGTTTTTTCTTGTGATGCCTATTGTAGTGTTTTAGGTGAAGTAGCAGAAAAGCAGTAGCCACTTAATTTTTCCAGGTAACTAAATTTTTATCTCTCTTTTCTACGTGCCCTCCTTATGCACCTCTTCTTTCACAGGAGTTGTTTTCATAATTTAAGTAGTCTCCTTGTATGTTTATTTTTGAGAACAACCAATCTGGTTAGGAGCAACAATCAATTTCCTAGAAAGCTGGGGAGTTATCAAATATTTGGTTTTTGATTTTTTTTTTCTTTTTTCTTGTGGATGCTATGATAAAGAGTATAACAGAACTGAACAGCATCCTGAAAATAAAAGTAACTATTCAGTAGCTTCCAGTTTAGAAGAAGGAAATAAAACAAGATCAGTAAAGGAGAGTCATTATCACACTGTCTGTTTCATGGACGTGATGACTGGTGACCCTGCCTAAGTGTGTGTCTTGAAAATCCATTTTCTATTGATTAGGTCAGTGCCTGCCTGGTAGCTGCTGAGGTATCTTAATAAGACTGTGAGTGAGAAAGACATCACAAATGGTCTTATCCCTACTACAAGCAGGGACAAAACTTAGTGTGCTGTCAATACTGTCCCCTCCCCTATACTCCTTCTCACCCAAATTTCTCCATGAATACAAAGAGTGAGGTCAGCAGCAAACTGGTGTTGTGAGTCAGTGGTATGGGCTGCAGGGCCAGGACACAATTGTACAGAAGTGTTCACAATGGCCAAATTCAAAATGAATGGAACTAAAGAGGTCAGAAGGATAAGTTGGCTCAGAAGTAGTGCTCGTCACAGAATGCATCTATTTCTCCAGTTTACAGAGGACTTTGCTCTGCACAGCTATACCATATGCCAGGCATGACCTTATGATGACCTTTTACATCATGTAACTATAAACTTGCAGTTATAATATATCACTTGATCCACAGAACATTTATTTTCACATGGGAAATGCTATTCCATATTCCATCATGGAAGTCAGACTGCATACCTGTTTGAGAAGCATAAGCAATATGAAGTTAATTATTAAAACCTTGGGGACCCAGCCAAGGTGCACAAGACAGTTCATGACCCTAAGTGCCACATCTATACGTGTTTAAGGTACCTCCAGGGCTGGTGGATCACCCACCTGGGCAGCCTGTTCCCTGGCAGCCTGTTCCAATGCCTGAGAACCCTTTCCCTGCAGAAGTTATTCCTAACATCCAATCTAAACCTCCCCTGGCTCAGCTTGAGGCTATTTCCTCTCATCCCATCACTTGGTATTGGGAGAAGAGACTGATTCCCACGTGGCTACAACCTTCTTTCAGGCAGTTGTAGAGAGTGAGAAGACCCCCCAGAGCCTCCTTTTTTCAAGGCTAAAGATGTCCAACACCTCAGCTGCTCCTCATCAGATTTGTGCACCAAATCCTTCTTCATATAATTTTTTTATGAGTACTTAGCAAATGGTAATAATATGCCATTCCTTTAAGTTGTTGACTTTTTTTCCATCACTTGAACAGTTTCCATTAACACTCTTATAAGACTAGTAAACCTTGTTTTCCAATATTTGATAATACTATTCCTTCAAACTGATTCTTGTAGTTAAAGAATATAGACCAGCTTCTGTCTTTTCCAAACTTTTCTGGCTACCAAAGAGTTTTCAGGTGAACACCATTTTATTTGGATTTGTTTCGTCTGTGGAAATACTGTTTGTTAGAAACCTGTAAATCCACTCTAAAATTGAGAAAGGCATAAAATAAAAATAAGCTTTATCTGAGTGAAGCCAACATGCCAACTCATAAGTTTTTAATTTCCAGAGTATTGTTTTTTAAAAAATCCCCAAATAAACCTAAAGATTATAAAATAATTTTTGACTAAAAATGAAATATCTTAACTTTTTTTTTTTTACTTTTCCTTTAACTCTATCTTCTTATTTCAGTTTAAAATGAGAGGATTATTCAAGCTTTGGCCGACACTGGTTGTTTATGAGAATGCAAGTAGAATGTTCTTTAAATATGTCAGGTTTAAAGAGCTGCCAGTATAGCCTAGTGCTCTCTCAGTAACTGAAATGATGTAAAATTTTATCTAACTCCTCCCTTCCTGGACAACAGATCTGCCATTATAAATTGTTTTGGGCCTAGCTAAGCATTTCAGGGAAACTTTAATTTAAAAATTACATCCTAGAAAATGAATTCACTGTGTAAAAGTCATCATNAAAAACTATATATTAAAAATTTATTTTTAACTTTGATTTTATTTTTTATCAAATTACTTTTATTACTCAACACTCATGTTTACATACAACAAGAAAAATTCCTTTTACTACAGAGATATAAAACCAGAGTTATGAAGTGTTTTGTCTGTCCNCTTTTTATAGACATCATACATAGTATGCTTATGTCCATATCTTCTGCTACTTTGAAGCTTATGTCAAAAAGATTTGTCACAGAAAAAGCTTTAATGAGACGTTCATAGTTCTCAGTGAATTCATAGTTTTCTAAGACAAAACACATCTGTTAGTTCAGACTTTGTAAACTTTAATCAGGAGCCCATGCATTGAGGCACATAACCCAAGTTAAAGAAACTAAAGAATGGACGAGCCACTTCAAGAGAAAGACACGTATTGCTCTCAACCATAATTTTTCTCTCACAGAATCACAGAAGCATTTAGGCTTAAAAGGATCTCCAAGATCATCAAGATCAAGGCTGATCTCCACCAGGCTATAGCTTCTATTAGCTAGTGGCAGAGAATGATAAGGTCACCTCAGAACCACCTTTTCTCCAGGCTAAACACCCGCAGCTCCATCAGCTGCTTCTCAAAGGACTCAGTAGAACACCCACAGCCTTGCTGCCCGTCTCAACATGCCCCAGCACCTCATTGTCCTTCTGGATGTCTGTGCAGTACAATGTTAAAAGCTTATGTGTGATACTCAAATAGTACACTGTACTACATAATTCAGTATAGATGTGTAATCTCAAAGCAAAGCAAACAGATTTTGAAAGCTTTTCACAACTAATGCCACAGAAAACATTATAATAGTTGATATGAGAACTCTAGGAAACAGAACAGAACATGAAAAATATACCAAAATAAGATTCTTTAACATTATTATTTATATTGTATATAAATTTTATTTTTTAAAAACTATATATTAAAAATTTATTTTTAACTTTGATTTTATTTTTTATCAAATTACTTTTATTACTCAACACTCATGTTTACATACAACAAGAAAAATTCCTTTTACTACAGAGATATAAAACNGCCATCCGCGACAGTCTGGGCAGAGACTCGGAGGCGGCCGCTCGCGTGTTTGCCCTCTGGCCACAAGTGGGTCAGTTAGCCAGTGAGCCTCCAGCCCGTGGCTGCTGCAAGCCAGACAGAGTCCATCAGAGCGATGAAATAAATACAGCACAATAATTGCTCTGAGTTACCTCTAGCTGAATTTCTAAGATGGGTTTAATGGCCCGTACTACAAACATCATGTCATTATCCATCTCCAGGGTTTCAAATTTACATTTTCACATTCTGTGACACACCACATTTAAGCACTGCTACTTAGAAATTATTTATTCTTCATTTCACCCCCTGAAACTGAGTTACCTCAAGGTGATGTAACTAGGCTTGGATATATGGGAAGGATTGACTAATCTTGCCCACATCTGTCTGATTGCACCACTGCAGGAAAAACCCAAAGCTCTCCTGGCAGCACCTAAATTGCTGCAATTCCAAACCCAAGGTAAGAACACAACTGGCACCAATTTCCCTTAATATATTGCACCAGGTTTGCAGTGTGTGGCTGCTTAACAGCTACTAGTGGCACAACAGAACTGTCCTTGCAATAGAGGTACAGACAGCTGGATCTGGGTTGAAAGATCTGCATATATCCAAGAGTGAGTATATGCGTCAGAACTGTACAATTTATAAATCCAAAATCAGTGGGAAATGCAAAAACAAACAAAAACAAAAACCCCCAAAAAACCCAAACAAAAAACCCAAAAACAAACAAAAAATCCCTCCCAAAACAAACAAACAAATAAAACTCCAAACCAAAACAAAAACACAAAACCAAAACCAACCAAACAAAAAAGTTTGTTTCAGGTGTCCAAGAATCTAAGAGGCTTAGACTAATAACACAGAGATAGAAAGAAAAAAAAAAACAAAAAGAAAACTGACACAACACCCACGTACCCACGTACACATCCAACCCTGAGCTATGAGTAAGCCTGTCTGGTCATTTGAGGGAGCAAAAAAATATGGCTGGGGGAGGCATAATTGTGATCATTTTACGCTGAATCAAATATTATATGATAGCATCTCTGAATCCCGTATTCTGGGATATGTTTTTCATACATGCACATAATTTCTCCTGTCAACCTGAAAACAGTCACCACAGGAGATTAGGAGGTTGGATTTTGAGAAGGAATTTCTCTGGCAGATACAAAGCATTGTTCCTCTTGTGGAAGCACAGAGAGGTGTTTTGGCAGCTCATATATTAGGAAACTGCAGAGTGCCAATGCAGGTGTCCAAGCACTGGAACTGCATCAGTTTAACAATTAAATTGTGAGACTGGTCCCTGGCAGGCACTTGGACCGTTCAAGTAGCTCTCCTCGATTCAATGGTTTAACCTTAGTCTGGAAGCAGCCATCCCCTTCTAAAAGACAAGAGTTGACAGTTTTCAGGTTGTTGGTCTTTATTGGACTACACAAAGTCTTTCTAATACAGAGAAAACCCTTATTTCTCCTGTTTTGTTATTTGAAAATCAAGTTTAAGCTTTTTTTTTCTTCTTTTTTTTTCCCACAATAATTTTTTTCTTATCTATAGCTTCTGATGTATTTAAAGAGACTGTACTTTTGTAATTATGAGATTGCTCAGATCAAGGAATAAATGAAGAATTAATTAATAAATGTATAATATTGCATGTATTGCAGAATACAGTCTGCCAAAACTATCATTCATGTAGTAACAAATTTATCTTAAAAAAAATTCTTATATAAAATTTCCAAAGAGAATTTCTTATCCTTCTATTGCTCTTGTGTTTTTAAGGGTGAGAAGTAGAGAAATAACACTCTTTTTTCAATTCACATTCCCTTTCATTTTTTATATAGTAATAAAACATATATTAATTAATGAGAGAAGGAGGAAATTAATTAGCTCATGTTTAAATGTACAGGGTTCCTTTCTTCAGTGTGTTAACAAGAGAGAAATATTTTGCAGTGTTTCATCATAGAGCTAGTAAATATTCTTAGACAACCTAGTGTAAAAATAAAAGTTTTGATTTTATATGGATAAAATCTTGGAGAGTTTCAATTTCAGTATGTCTATGCATCACTCTTGGAGGTGATTTACTAATAGAATTCCACAAAGAAAAGCCACTTATTAAAAAGAAATGATAAACCAAATGAAATCAAATCTGTGTACTCCTTTGACAATCAGAATGTTCTGAAAAAAGTATCAGTGAACAGATAAAGTTTCAAAGCTCAAATAAACCTCAGAGGCATTACTGAGAGCAAGCCAAGAGATTTCTAATAAAGTTTCAGGGTGATTGGTGGTTGTGACACTTTTGTTTAAAGATGCGATCCATGCTAGATAAAATACAAGTTTTATAAAAAAATTCTGCTGCACTACTCAGAAAGCACTTTTTCTGTCCTTGGGTTTTCTTGTAAAAAAAAATATGCATGAGAAATTATAGTATTGTACAGAGACACAAAAATCATTATGAGCTTTGTTTGAAGCTTTGTGTACTATATCTTACAGCAGGGACTCATGGGCATCCACTTCTTAATGGAACACTTATTAAATTACTCGAGGGATGAATGGCTCAGAGAAACAGCAATGGGAGGTAGAAACTGCCTTTTCCTGCTGCTTGTCTCTGCAGTAGCTCCTGCTGATGCACAAGTTAATGTACTACCCAGCATTTCAAAAAAATACAGAATGTGTAAGTGTGTAAAGGGATTGTGGAATGCGTACAATATACACATAGAATGTGTACATGGAACATAATTTCTTCATCAACAACAACAAAAAGAGGGGAAAAATTGGGATATATGAGATCTAGAAGAAGGAGCATACAGTAATACAACTGGCAGCCTAAAGACCAGTAGAATAGTCGTGAAAGAGCTGCATAGTTCCTCTTGCTTAGTATAGAAATGAAGATACATTCCTCTTCAAATTGGCTGTTTTAGCACAAACATACTAAAACATGAAGAATGTTAATTTAATTTACTGCAAATATGTAATTTCTTTTCACCAACTGCAGCATAATGGGCAAACTAGTTAAATGCTCTGTCTGATAAGACAGGTGTTTGTAATTCTTAAACACATAATTAAATGTGCCTGTGGAATACTTCTTAAAGGACTTTTTTATTGAATTTTAATTCACAGCAAAAAAAGTGTGAACCTTTGAATGCTAAAGGGAAATGGGAAGATTGGTATTTTCCTGAAATAAGGATTTGAACAAGGTCAAATGAAAAACCTTTTGAGCTGATTTTATTCCCTCATTGATTTTAAAGGGAGCCTAAGGTGGTTATGTGTAGAGTGGGATGACTAAAATTTAAACATACAACAACTAGAGAGACAAAGCTCAAATTTTCACAATTATTTCAGAGACTGTAGATGTGCTGTACTAAACTTTTAGAAAATATGCACAATATCTTTAATATCTGTTGTGACAATTACACTGGAGAAATGAAGAAAATTTAATTCTGAATAGATCACAAAGGCAACCTAAAATATTAATACACAGTGGACAAAAACTGTCAGACTGACAGGAAAAAGGAGAGAATTTGTTTTATAAGCAGTGTACAAGACGTTCAGAATCGGAATTACATTTACAGATTCTTCTGAGGGTGAACATAGGAAGACTTATACAGAGATACATACATATATGTATAAACATTATATATATAATTAGATAGGTGAGTAGATGGGGAACAAATATCTACTATTTTTTAGGTAAAAAATTATGACATTAGACATGCTTTGAATCATGAAACTATTCTTGAGTAGAACATGAACTCTAACAACAATAAATGCATGCATCGTATTTGAGGCACCATCTTTTTCATATACATTTTACAGCACAAGGATCTTTAAACTCTCTTTCTTCATTTAAATGAATGCAGCAGTGAGCTTCAGATGCCTTCCCACAGTAATACAGAAGCATGAGCAGAGCAAGGATGCAATTCACCCATGCTCTGCATGTTCTCCCACCCTGAATTCTTGGTACAATTTAGAATTCATATTTATTCAATAGTTTCCAGTTGAGGCTTCAGATCTATTCCAATCACTTACTTCTTTGAACCTGCACCTGCAATTTAGACTAAGACGTTAAGCCTGACATTTTTCATACCAAACCAATAAAATTAGTCATCTGCATACATTTTTTTTTCAATGAAAAGGCTCACACAAAAGAATATAAACTTGGAAGCAAGAAGACATTAGGAGATTACTCTTCTGCCTTCAGTAGAAATTACACTTTGAAATTGCATCCAAAAGAACACAATATGCATAAATACAATTTAAAAATTATGAAATTTAAAGACATGATTCAAATTAGACATATTTTTCAAATTTCAGGAGCTGAATTTGAATTAATCTACCTTCAGATGGACACTAAATTTGCACTAAAATCAAATGAAGGTCTAAAAATGTATCCCCAAATATTTAAGCTATATCTTTAAAATATGTTACAGGTCATATCTAAATAAAAAACGGTAAGCATAAGTCAATTTTATATATTATTAAGCATCGTGAGTCTTGACAACTTTTCTAAGAAAAAATAAATAACCAGCTTTATCTTGACAAAAACATTCAGAAGAGTAGTTAGATGAAAGGCAAATGATAGATTGCTGAAATTAGGCCTATTTAAACAAAGTAAAAAACTTCCTTTTATTCACTGTCCTTATGTACTCTCGTTAGAAAGCAAGACATTGATCCCTGTAGACTTTAGAGTTAATTACATTCTGATAACTCAGATATTTCATCTAGATTTGTCCAGATAATTTCATGCTTCAGGACTGAGGGGAACAAAGAAAGAAGGACAAATACAAGAGAGTGTAGATTTCTCAACACACTTTAAGTGTCTATGGTGAGATTTGGTTCAATATAAAAGCAACTAAATAGAAATGTTTATATCCAATCATTTATATCTGTGCAAAGCACATGTGAGTCTACATTGGACTGGCAGATACAACTCAACACCCATGGAACGAGGGTGTCTTGTTGGAGGACATTTCAAATGGAACTTTATACTTTTGAATTGACAACTGAATAGCACTTTGAATCAAAAGTCATGTCCTAGAATGGATATTCAGCTGTTCTCCATCAGAGATATGATTCAGTTTCTTAAAATAATAATTTAGTTGTGCTTGGTTTGGCTCAGGTAGAGTTAATTTTCTTCAGGTGCTGGCTATGGTGCTGTGATTTGGATTTGTGCTGAGCTATTGTCATAGTATAAACATTTGGGAAAACATATGGTAACATATGGACTTAATAGTATCTGAAATAAAAGTCAAGACGAATTATTGCATTTTTTTCCCCCTTCTTTTTAAGGAAGAAAGTAGTCAAGGGAAATAAGTGCATTTTAACTGTACAAAATTGCAAAATACAAGAATATTTTAGAGAGCAGTTTGGCAAAAACACCTGTCCTTACCAAGCCATCCTCAAACCTGTCAAAAGTTGTCTTGGTTTGAAAAGAGAGGTGTCTGCTAAAGAAGGCAGGAGCCTCCCCTGAAATGGAAAATGTAAACCCCCTCCCTTCAAATTGTTATAATTTTGAAATTAAGGGGGCTCTGAGGCAAAGCTATGGGAGCAGGAATAACAGTTCTTTATTAGGAAAGAAAATAGAAAATAAAAAAACAACAAAAAAAAAACAAAACAAAAACAAAAAAAAAAACCAAAACAATGCAGTAATGCAAAACAACACTGATAGAGTCAGAATGTGGCCTGACACCCTGTTGGTCAGGGTGTTGGTAGCAGTCCAATTGAAATGGTGGCTGCAGTCCTCCTGAAGTGACAGATGTTGTTCTGTTGAAGCAGTGATCCT
>VXBC01010282.1:1777134-1789988 GCA_013399945.1 Ploceus nigricollis | reverse complement strand
GGTGGTCTTCCAAATCTCTGATTATATCAAGGTAGGAATACTTGGCTCCTCCCTCTGGGTGCAGCTTCTCCCAATGGGATGATGTAAATTTATCAGTCATGCAGTGGGACTCAATGGCCCATTAACAGAAGATATCTCCCCAGAGGGAGGATTAGTTGTGGAAGAGATAAAGAAAACTGCCCAATTAACAGAAGACAACTGCCCCATCAGATAGGAACAGAATACACACATCCATTTCCAACCTAAGACAAAAGTGTCTTCAGAGATTTCTACTCTGGAAATTTCTACTCTGGAGGAAGTTAAATAACCCACAAAACTTTTTTTTTTTTTTTTAAATTTTTTTTAACCATGGAAAGATTGTTTTCTGCACTGTACAGTTTAGAAGCTTCACTGAAATAACCTGAGCAATAAAAAATATGTTCCTAGTAATTACTTGCTGAAGAGATAAAGGCATTGAGTCTGCATTCCATTTTCTTTCTATAAATCACATAAGCTTTTTATTTTATGTGATTACTTGAGGTTCTTTGCATTATACAAGACAATTGTGAGGTTAATATTATATTGCCAATGAATTAATTTGGTTTAATAGATTTCTGAAGAAATTTACCATGTTTTTATGCTCTGTAACTTTCCTTCCCTCCCAATTTGACTCAGTGGCAACTGGTTATACTCATAAAAAGGGAAAATATGTTATTGGTTTATTGTTTTTCTTACTAAAACAAGATTAGCTATCAATTAAATTGATGTGGTGAGATGTGCACAAAGATGCTGTACACCCTTCTTCTGAATAAATATTTATATAAGCAATCCCCAAACCAATTTGTGTATACAAGGCCAGCTAAGTGAATACCAAGGGCAGCAAAAAATTTATTTTACAATTAAATGGTACATACATATATGTGAAATATACCTTATTAAGTGTGCAGTGGAAATTTTTATTTTGCAGATTTATTAATAGCATAAATGGCTTATAATTATACTTTCCATTATTCTAAACTTTTTAATACTGTCAAGTTAAAAAAGACTGCACTAGAATCACAAGAGCTGTAAAGATTTAGGAGAAGGAAGCATCCAAAAGAAAAACTGGCATTTTGAAAAGAAAATTAATTCTATTATAACCAGCTGTTTAAGATAAGTAGGATAAGTAGTTCACCAGCATTATGTCTTTATTAGATTTAAAGAGATCACTAGCACAGACCAATCTTCTGACTTGCAGTTTCTTAAAGTTAGTGTAATGAATCTCAGCCTCCAGGTAGAAAATATAAGATTTTTATTTCAGAAATTTGAGATAAAAATTTTAAAAAGCATTCCAAAATGTTAGTTCTTGCACTCTGTAGCAGACATTTCTTTTGCTCTTTTTCATAAAAACTCTTCCTCATTTGTCCTGACTTGAAAATAAATGAGTTCTGAACCTGAAGGACAATAGAAAAATTCAAAGAAAGATGAGTCTCTTTAGAAATGAAATTGAGGAGTATATTACTTGACTGTGGCAAGTTGCTCACTGAAGTCTTTCCCTCACTTTGTACAGAGTCTTTCTAAAGCGTTGTCATTATTACCATTTGTTTCAATAAAGAGCTTAGAAAAGGATTGTTGCTTAGCTAGTACTTAAACAATGCATTAAAGAAATTTTTCTATGATACTGAAAACTGTTTGAACTTTGCCTGATTGTCCTTTTTCAAAATGTATTTTCTTCACAGTTTGGAAATGCTCAAACTATACAGTCCTTTCTCTTTAATGAGGGTAACTCTCACAGCTGCAATAAAATTGACTCTGGTTACCCAGTGAGTTTAGCTATTTCTAGACTTGTATTACAATATCATTTCCTCAAACTGAAATCTATTTTTCTAAATTTATTTTTAATTCAGTCACTAACTTTCAAATAGTTTGAGTGTAGGGTGTAAGTTATCTAGGGTGATAGAAGGTCTTTTTTTCATGTTTTCACATTGTCAGCTTGAAAGGCCTGGTTACAAAGGCACAAAACGAAACAAGACTGTTCTTCCCATTTGATTAAACTAGTCTGAAAGGTAAACTATGAGAATAAAAAAGACAGTGTCAGAGGGACTGACTAAACATGGGCACACTCATTATTCTTTTAAGAACAGAAAAAATTACAATATCAAGTATTTCAGGATTGCAAGAGCTGTGTCTGATTAGCCAGGTGCAGGAATTTACCATTTGTGTGGTACAGGGGCAACACAGCCAGAGAAAGTCTGTGGCTCACCAAGCTGAGCATTCTTTGTACGGGAGGCCCACTGTCACCATACCCATAACTGATTTTGGCAATGTGGATGCTAAATCCTCAGAGCATTGATATTTTCTAGGCCTCAGACTTCATCTACCTTCCCTTATCTTGGTCCTGAATTGCAATGCTCCTGCATGGGAGCAAGAAGATTGTCCCTACACTGCTCTGTCTCCCTTCTGCACCAGAAATTTGCTGGCCCTTCAATTTTTCCAAAAGACAATTACAGCAAGCCAAGGTCAGAAAAATTGCTCCTGGGGTCAGAAAATATGGCAAATTTATGTGTTTTCCCAAGCAAGATTTGTCCTCCTCACTTTCAAGCTAATCTGATATGTGCTGATTTACCTTATATTCAGCCTGATTGTCATACAGGTCCATGCCATGTATGTGCCCAGGAAAGCACAGGGATCCTCAACATTCTTAGGAATGATATGATATGATGTATCATATATGATGTGATATGATATACCACATACTGATATGTGCATCAGGTGATTAGAAGAGTAGAAGCACAGAAGAGACATTTTAGTAAGGTGCTTGGGACCCCTTTCTGTTACAGAAAACTTTTCAGCCCCATTGCTTATTTTTATTTAAAAAAAAAGTAGACCAAGAGCCACTGAATAAAAAAACTCCCTGTTCCTTAAATACTTTTTATGGACTACAATTATGTCTTCATTTCCATCTTCTTTTCCTGGCTGCATCTTGTTAAATAAGTATACATTGTAAAAGTTAAATATAAAATTACCAGATTTAGTAACCCGAACTTTCACTAAAAATCTTTGCTGAGCTAAAGTTTCATAACTAGCTGAGCCATTTTAAGAATCCATGATTGCCAAAGAATGTATGTTGCACTCTCTTCTCTCATTCCCATCTCACTTCTGTCTTCCTGGTTTTCTATTCTTTCCTCTCTCTCTGCTCCCAGGAGCACTTTGCTGGGTATTCTTAGGATTGTCTCAGATTATTAAACCCATAAATTCCTCAAATCACATAGAGGAAATATAGATTAGTAAATGAAGCAAGGTAGGGTTTGTGCAGCCAAGCTGGCATGATTTGTCAGCTTCCACATTACTAAACACTTTTACTAGCCAAAACAAAGTGGTGCATCCAAATCACTTTTCTGAAATGGTGCCTGCCAAATCATCCTTACTAATTCCCAAATTAGACCTGGGAAATTTTTGTATAGTTCTAATTCACATTGCCCAAACCCATGCCAGGGATCTCTCTAACAAATTAACAGTATGGGCAAGCCAATTTATCATTTTGTTCAATTTACTTTTGCAGGTATATTCCATTTATTCCTAGTTTGTCTGACTGCAGAGTTCAGTAGCTTGGCCAATATGTAACAGAGAATCAAGTAAACACCAATGTGCTGAATGAAGCTTAGTTTGGACAAACAGCAAAATATTAAGTGATTCAGAAGACATCTGAATGATGCTCCTTTCCAACATGTATTTTGCAACTGTTTTCCATAAATCTATTGCCCTAAGCTTTAGCTATTACAATGCAAAATCTTAATGTATGGAGATAGATGTTGTGTTATGAAGCTGTATGATATTACCTGTAATGGCTATTTGCTGGGTCTTTATACTGTAGCTCTATATTGCCTAAAGAGCTTTTAAAAATCCTTCTAATTCTGCAAACACAATTAGATTTTATTCTTTTCATGGATATTTCTCAAAACCACATAGTTTCAAACACATCATTCAGAGCTCTGTGTCTGATTCTCTGCTTCTGTCCAAACATAACCCAGAATTTCTGTCTGACCAGTCAAAATAAAGCAATGCTTGTTTGACCAGTTGTTGGATAAGACTGAAAGCTTGCCTTTAAAACCTATGAAGGAGCTGAAAGAATAATTTTTCTGGAATAATTATTTTATGTTTCTGGAATAGTTCTGTATCATATAGCAAATGTGTATAAACACTTATTACAGACCTGGAGAGAAGTTTATAATTTTAAATTTTGCAGATGACCAGAATATAATATTTTTCTTTGAGAAAAATATTTCAACATAAAGATCATAATTTGCATAAAGTGCAGAAATTTATTGATTTATTGTGAGATGGCCAACATCACCTAAAGTAGTAGGCTAAATTTTTTTTCTCTTCTGTAGTAAAATGTTCTTACAAAATCATCCAATTTCTAGACTTTTAATGTAAAACTGTGGATATATTAAACAAAAAACCAACCAAAAAAAGCCACTAACAACAAAAAACCCTCACAACAAACAGAAAACAACTATGCCCTAAGCCCAGCCTAATTACATTTATAATGAGGAAACATTTTCTAGAGGTTAAACTCAGCTCTTCAATTAAGTTCTACCGCATTTTGAATATTTTATTCTAATTGGACATAGTTTTTTGTCTGATTCTTTGATACTTTTTAAATGTGAAAAATACAAATATAAATTCGAATATGCAGAAGTGGATAGTTTATATTCTGTAATTGCCACTTATAGTTGAAAAGCTCAGTAAAATTAATTTTAGCTTTGGAAATACTGGAAGACATTTTCATTCATTATTCATCAAATGTAGGAAAATGACACAAGAAATCTTGAAATATTTCATAGAAACAACACTTGAAAGCAGCATGTTTGAACACAAAATGACAGCAGTGTAGAAAAGCCAGAAACAAACTTTGCACGTTGTTTGTTTATGAGAGTTTGTATGAAGTCTTGAAGCATTATTAAAGAATTACGTAAATGGATTTCGAATAGGCAGTCATTCAGAAAAATGTGAAAGTTATCACTAAAGTTTGAATGGATAAGATTTGTCTTCCTTAAAAGCCCCCTGAAACTGAAATGGTGTGTTCAGTTCTTTGTCTAGATTCCCTCAAGACAGTGGCAGTAAAAGGTGGCTTTCGAATGACAGTTTAACCATTTCTCCTGTTGCGAAAAATCTTTCAGTGAGCTTTGAGATGAAGCACCTTAAGGAGGTGCTGACTTCCCTCTACTGACTGTAGGGGAAGCCTCAACTCTCACGTGACAATATAAATGATATTTTTTTATCAGTAGGGTAGGATTCTTCTACTAAACTTTACAATATAAATTCCTATATCTCAGCTAGTCATCCTAGAGTTTTATTACTCATGAAGATAGATAAACACTTCTGGAGTTCTTTCAACTAATCTATCTTAGAAGTTTACCTTAGATTTTAAATAATCAGGTGTTTATGTAATAAATAGTAGGAACTCTCAGAAATGCTTCTTTGTCTTCATTGTCCATAAAAAAAAAGAGATATGGCAAGTTATATACGGGCATTCACTTTAAAACTCTAAATTTTTCCTGGTGAGTTCCTCTAAAGGTTCTCCAGCAGAAGTAATTTCATTTTGATGCGGTATATTGAAAATTTGATATGCATCAAACAAGAAAAAAAAAATCTAGTCACCCACAGAGGACATACCTATTTTTATCCAATCCAACTTCTTTGTGATGCAAAAGGAAAATTCTCCGGGATTTGGATCTAGCAAGAGAAAAAACAGACATCAGATCATGTCAGGATAAAGACTTTAAGATGCCATTGTTTATTAAAGCTGAAATTATAACAATAACTGTGTAGCATCTCTCTACATTTTCATGGGATCTTATGTAGGAAATTAGAAAATACATTTCTTAAATATATATAGTCAGGGTTAGGTAGCAGAATTAGGAACGTGGAATTCCTGAGAACCAGAAGAAATCTAATGCCAGAATACATACAAGAAAAGAGATACTTTTCTGAGTGGTCCTCTACAAGAAGAATCTTTCATCAGCTTTGTGTTTCATTCAGAGGTCTGAAACCATATGACAGCAGGTGAAAATCAATGGCTAAATTTGTTATCACCCTAGCTATCTTCATCATTCACTCACAGATGTTATTGCTCAAACATACAGATGTCTGAGTTATTTGTGCAACAGGTCCTGCATTGCTTAAGTTTTCAGTTTCCTAAATATAAAATAGAGTTATTTCAATTCAGTATGCTAAGTTAAGCTTATTACTTCTTGCCATGCTGGTTTAGAAACTTTCTTCCAAAATATCAGGCATTCTGCTCAGTGGCAGAATCTATCAGAAGGACAATGTGGGAAACTGTCTGGTTGCTGTAGCTGCTTCAGCTGTCTGATTTTAATCCTCCATCATATGTCTGCTGGAGTCTTTAGTGAGATAAAGCACTGCCAAGGATCAGACAGACTATTAGTGAAATAGATCTTAATTAAGAGTATTGACTCTGTGAATTTAGGCCTATAGCTTTTTCTCCTATTCTGCCTTGAAAATCCAAGGACACAATACTTCTCAGGGGGAATGTTAGCTGACTTAGGTAAAACAAAACACAAGTACTATTTTTATTTAACTTCCACACAATGTTAGTACTGGTTTCTACCCAGCACCTTCTCTTAAATTGCAGTAAGTTACCAGATGAATTGCAAGATCTTAAGTAACTTTCCTGAATAGCTTTTCTAAGTTAAGAAATCTCTTCTATAAGCTAAACATATTTAATGTTTGTATTAAAATTAGTGAAATTGAAGCTCCACAGAATGTCAGGTTCACTGTTCCATACACTGTCCTGCTATAAGAAGCTTCTAATCTATATATCAAAGGATGAGAAAAAAAAAAAACCTTAAAATAATGAGAACTGGCGAAAAAAATGTGGCAAACTCACTTCTTTCCAAGTTCATACTACAAAGCCTGTCTTACAGATTACTGAATTAAATAAATTTAATATTATATAATTAAATATCCACTGAACATCTTTATAACTTTATGATAGCTGAGGAAAATAATGTAAAGACTATATATAATTTCTTCTCTGTCAAACCCAGAAATACTTAATTCCTAAAAAACCTCTATTCTTATTTCTAGTGAGGCATGATTTCTGTAAAAAGTCTTCTGCAGAAAATTTATACAAAATGCATTTTGTGATAAACTTTTGGAATAGAAAAAATAACTGATTTGATGTTATGGAATTACGAATATACCTAATACAACATAATATATAATATAGAGAAACAGCCCTTTGATAGCTTTTACGTATAATAAGCACTGTCACATGAAGAAAAGGAAGGAAGTCTTTGTATAGAATACAATACTATGTGCTGTTATTCAGTTTGTCACAGAGACTTGACATTTTATTAGGAAAAATATGATCAAGGACTGTGATATTTATTTGTTAAAGATTACTAAAACCAGGGAAGAGTTGTATAAGATGAATCAATAATAGCCTGTTGTGTTCATAGTATTAAAAATATTTTTTCCAATACCCATAATTGAATGTGCATGGTTTCTAATTCTAAATTTGCAGTTCACTGAGGAAATGTGAGCAAATGTAGATAAGAAAATTTTAAGATTTTATTTTAACAGTATTTCTCCAGGGCTCTTTAAAATTTGGTAGATAGCTGAGACAGGTCAGTATGGAAGTTTTTATATGACTTTTAAACATTGAAAGATAACATTATGATTTTTCTCCATAATATAGCTAAAACCTTGCCTGTTATGTAGAACTACTTTGGCAAAAATTCATATTTGCTATTGCACAGTTTTGTAAGCACATTTTGACAGCCATGTTGTAGTCACAGATGAATACAGTTTGCTTGCTTTTAATTTGAGCAATATATAATTTATCTTTATGTGTCCTGTCCTGGAGTTATCAGTTCTTTTATGCATACTACAATAGTTCTGCTTTATTAACTTGCCCTTTATCAGATTTATCCTCTAGGGCAATTGTCTCTAATCAGCCAAGTGAACCCACACATGAAAGTAGCTGTATGGATGACTAAGGACACAAAGCATACCCATCACATAACTAGAGCCAAAGGCAAGAGTTTCAGAGAGCATTTCACAAAGGGAAAATTTTAACACCTTCTGCTTTTCCCACTGCACTATGGGATTAGGCTCCTTTGTACCAGAGAGGGGACCAGGTAGCCCACCTATTAGTCTTTGTGCAACTCCATTAGTGGCACGATGCAGCTCTGAAAAACCCAATTTTGACCCTCATTTAGTGAGCAACATGGGGCTCAAAATCCATAGACTAGTGTCTTCCACAAACAAGCATTCACAAACAAGCGAAATAGTCAATTTTGTGTTTTTTGTTTCCTACAAAAGGTGAAATACAACTTGAAGGAAACTTAGCAAGAGAGGAAATTGACTCAGTACAAGAGACAGATGATTTGTCTAGGCCCAAATATTTGTCAGATATGTTCCATATATATATAGAGCTGAATTCCTTCTGATAGGTAGCACAGGAGAAATGCTGTAAGTGGGAGATGAGTGCATTTCTGCCTAAGACATACCTTCAAACCATGTTCAATTACCCTTGCACATGTAGCTACAAGATGCAGGAAACATGTCATTACATTGCACTACATAATCTATCATATCTATAGTTTATAGTGTTGGTTTCCAGAGATCCAGACACTCACTTAAAGTTCTGTGGAGTAAGCCAAAAGCATCCAGACTTGTTTTTTGGAAGGAGCCCTAACAGTAGGAAAATTATCCTTCTCAATGAGCCAGAACAAACCCAACTCATCAAACATAATTTTGATAATGAACATTACCATTTTACATTCAAATACTCCCAGAATGGTGGCAATCTATTAATGTCACATTAAAGGGCTCAATTCATTATTCCGTTTCAGTAAAGAGGCAGTTAATGAGTGATGCATGCACATGGACAAGCTTCTAATTAGAGTTTCTCTGTGTGTTGAAAGCTTGGTGCTGGGATACTGAGTGACTGCCAGCAGACTATTGACTTTTTTCCCTCTTTGCTGAACATGCCTATTTATACAGCTTATTGCTAATGAGATGCTAATTGAGTCTGCCATATCTAAATAAAAAAACCCTTGAGTTTATTGCTGAATCCTCTAAATGGAGCTCCATTTCAGAATATTCTCCCGATCCATTTTCCTCTGCACTCTTTGTGCTTGATTGAAAAATAATTTTGAACAGTAGTAACAGGATGTCAATTAAAAAAACCCCAAAAGAAACACCACCATATTAGTTCTAATATTAGTTTAGAAGAGAACCTAGTAAATTTATGCCCAGATATTTACATTTAATTTTACTTAAAACAATGCCAAAATGTACTCAAGTATGTGGTGAATACTGTGCAAAAATGTATAAATGCAAGTTTCAATGCCCTGGAGATATTCCAATAAAATCATTTTGCATGGAATGCAAGCAGCCTAAATGATCATCACAAAAACAAGAAAGCACATTAAGAAAAGTAGAATGAAGGGAAGTATTAGTTCAGTTAAATCATTTGGTTAGCTAGTTAAGGTTTGTACAGGAATGAAAGCAAACCTAATGTGAAGATAAAGCCCTGGTTTTATGACCTTCAGCTTATTAGTCATCTGGCACTAAATTCAGTTGAGTGCATTCTAGACTCTTTTTCTATATAAGGTTTTATGCTTTTAGGATAAAGTTTGGAGACATTTCTAGCACTGTTTTTTGAAAAAAAAATCTCTAAAAATGTTTCATGTTTTCCAGGTATCAGTGGCTGAAAAATTATTGATTAATATTTTGGGGGTAAAATACTTTCTAGGCGTACCAACTAAAACAAGACTGCAAAACCCTTCATTGCATCATTCATCATCATTCTTTTGTAGTGGCAGCAGTTCACTGTGATTTGTCTTGTGATTTTGTTTGACTACTATTCCATTGTGAATTCCATGGTTTGTGAATTCTCCTAGGCTATGTGAGTAAAGGCTAATCACAAAGACTTGGCAAGGAGCAGAGGACAATGTCAGGTGAAAAGACTATAGAGACCTAATAAGTATTGCACCTCCAAAATAAGTTGGATAAGCTCCTCCATAAACAAATATCAGAAGAGAATAATCAGATCATTGTCCCTGCTGTGAAAGACACTAAGATGCATCAAAAAGAGACTGTCTCTGGAAAGCCATCAAATCTAGAGGGATGTTGCCTAAAGAGCTGTAGGACTTATCTTGGAGTCCAATGGAAAGAGAACATGCAGGTTGTATAAAACTTCCAAGCTGTCTTAAGGGAACTGGTAGAACGTGAAATGTTTGGGGAAAGGAAGCAAAAGAGAAAAGAGATTGGTCAATATACTCATCTGGAAAGCTCTGCACCTCTTCACTGCAGTCTATATTTTATACTTTTATTTATTCCTTTTTCTGTCTTGGAGTTGACTGCATTTTCTATCTGAGGCATGTGTATATGCTAGAGAACTCACAGCCAAATAAGCTGAGTCCTAGTGATGCCTTAAACAGCTGGAACAGAGGCTAGACAGAGTTAAGGGGAATAAAAGGATATTTATTGAAGGACCTTCAAAGGCCACACCCTGACAGTACCAGAGCCACAGCTTTGGCTCTGCCCAGATGGCTCCAAGATGGAAGCGAAAGAGGGCTTGGTCACAAGATCCCACGTTTGTATAAGTTTTGGAGCTAATCGTCCAATTACAGCCCCAGCCCATGAAGTCCCATCCTTCTTCTTTTTTCTATCTTCAGTCCACTTTGTTTCTACTCTTGGGCCTGAGATCCGGATCGGCTGTCCTTGGGTCCCCAGCTAGAGAAGAAATTGTAGAGTAAGAATCTACCTACTCTATGAAGAGAGCTTACTATCCCTGTATATGAAAACCCACACCTTACTATCCCTGTGTATGAAAACCCGCACCTTACTGTCCCCTTATATGAAACCCAGACCCACACACCAAAGCAGCACAAAATCAAAAAAAGGAAAAAAATAGAAAGCTAAAAGCCAAGGAGAAGAGTTCTATTTAACAAGCTCCTGGAGTGGAAAGTTGATGTATGAGGCACCCAGCTCTGGATGACAGCAACTAGGGGAGACTGGGGTCTGGGAGCCAGCAACTGGCATATAAGCCTCACTATAGGAAACGGCCTATGTGTGTGCATGTATATGTGTATATATGTGTATATATGTGTATATATGTGTATGTTTGTGTATGTGTACGTGGTAGTGTATTCCACTAGCAAGCTTTAACCTTGCTCTGCAGGAGGGAAGGAACAGGATCAAGCCATTGGTGTTGTTCACTGTGTTTGTGTGTGTGTGTGGCAGCACAGGAGCGGCTAAGTGTGCTATTTCTGGTGTGTGTGCCTGTGGAGGGGATGTGCTCACCCTCACTGCTAGCTAGAGCTGAGAGCATGAAAATTCAGTGGCCCTGAAAATATGGGCTGTGACAGGAGAAAAGAGCCTGGGCCCAAATTTATCTGTCTCAAAATATTTTACTAGAAATCTCAGTCTCTGAGCCAGATAACTGGAGAGCCCTCATCACTGGAGATGTTTAGATTAGAGAAATATCTGTCAAGAATGGCATAGATGCAATTGATCTTACTTGGGGCAGAATGGACAAGCTAAATGAGGTCACTTCCAGCTTTATGATCTCATTAATCTCCATCATTTGGACCATTATTCACACTCTTGGAAATAAAAACAGCCATTGACAGAGCTGGACTTGTTCTGTCTAAAAACAAGGAGGCTAAAGAGTGAGCTTGTGTCCTGGAAGAGACTCAAAAGGTGAGCTGCAGTTACCTAAAAAGCAGTTACAGACCAGAGTGTCACTCTTGTCAGTAAATAAATGATGAGAATAATAAAGGGAATGAGAAAAAAATGTGGATCAGATGGTTCAGACTAGACATTTAGGAAAATATTCAGCATTAGAAAAGCAGTGTAGCACTGCGGCAGGGTTGCCAGAACAATTGAAGAAAACTTTCATCCTTTGAGTGGTATTTAAAGCTCAGTAGGATAAATTTGCAGGTGCCCTGATCTATTATTGTCAGTGGTCCTGCTTCATGTGGGAGCTGAACTGTGTGACCTGCATCAGTCCTTTACAACCAGCACTTCTGTGGTTCTGTGACCTTTGACAGCTGCTTTGAATGGCACTGTTTGGGCAGGTCATGTTCCAGCAGTTTGTTAGCAGGTTGGACACAGGCTGTCATGACTTAGCTGGGTAACTGATATGAGTGTGACTGGAGTTTTAGTACTTCTGTGTGATCAGTGCTGAACTTCTCTGTTTCATCTTCAAGATAACCCCTTTCACAGCATGATACTACTTCACAGCTGTTATATCTGAATCAGCAATGTTGAGTTTTCCTTAGGATACTATTATCAAAGGGAGCAGCCTATACTGTGGACTACCCATGCCTTGTAACAAATGATCAACTTAATATTTTGTATTGAAATGAATCTTTATAATAGGACTTCTAACAAATGTGTTTGTGCAAAGGAAGTCCATGACAGTTCAAAGCAGTTTAATGCAAGAACAAAACACCAGTTAAGAGTCTTCAGGTATTAAAATTAAACAAAACATTTTTTTTTTAATAAATCATCTTCCTTCCCTGCTTATGGGCTTCATCAGATAACATGCTGATGTGTAGAATGAAATAAGCTCTCTTTACAGGCAATAGACATAAGCCCTGTCATTTACACACCCTAAAGTTAATATTTAAAAAGATAGAAAGGAATTGTATCCATTATTTTCATTTTCCATAAAAGGTCACTAAGGAAAGTAGCTTAGATGTATTTGTTCATATGGTAGGTGTCTCTGTATGCATAGATGCAAGATGAAGTAGAAGCCTTTGAAGCATTACAAAGCAAACAAAACCAGCATAGTGTATGCAATAAAAAGCAACTTATAATGGGCTTCAGAATCCTGCACTCTAAAGAGCTGA
>VXBC01010282.1:1741185-1777117 GCA_013399945.1 Ploceus nigricollis | reverse complement strand
AAAAAAAAAAAAAAAAAAACAAACTTCCAGTCAATTTTCCCCACTTCTTTATAGCTGAGGTACTAGACAAGTTGCACAGATGATTTTTGTTACTCACTGCTGCTCCTAGGTTTCCTAATCCATGATGCATGAAGCTTTCTTTAGCTGATGATGAGAGTTTAAAAATGGCAGGGATTTCCCCAGGTTTTATTTTTGTGGGTTTTTTTGTTTTTTTTTTTTTTTTTTTTTTTTGGGGACCTTNTTTTTTTTTTTTTTTTTGTTCTGGGGACATTTTTGGACAGCAAAATGGTGCAATTCTACTATTTCATATCCATTTTACCAGGCCATATAACTACTTGAAACAGAAGGAAAGCCTAGCCTGATTTCCAAAGAGCTGCCTATTGAAATGAGAGGACTATTTAAGGAGTATACCAAGTAAATAAGTGTTCCAGAGCTTCAACAGCAGTTATGTACAGCATCCCAAATGAGCCTTTCAGTGCCTTTTGCATAACATTTTCCTTCCACATCCACCACCAACACAAGCCCATCAGTTGAAAAAAGGAAAGGGTTGCTAGCTTGAAGATTTGGATAATGTTAGGTGCAGTGAAACTAAATCTCCTCTCAGCATGTCTAGAAGCTGAAGCTTAGATGTATGGAGAATTTTGATACCAAAAGCTTAAACTTGTCCTGTAACTGTTTTAATGTGTCTTTGTTTATGTAACAGTCTGGCACATACTTTGAACTAGTCATCTGCTCTGAGTAGAGACAGATGGCAATTCATCACACCTATCTTAGACATATACATTCGGACAGGATGAAAAACCTTCTGGAAATGCTTAACTCTTCACTGGAGCTAACTCTTATTTATGTTCTTAATTCTAGCTTTGGAAGTTGTCATTGAAATTGTGCCTGATATAATGACGTGACTACACCATAAAATGCAACATGGTTTAATGTGGTATGCCTTTCTGAGGTGGATAGATCATATTATGTAGTGTTTTTCCATGGAAACAAAATATTTCAGGACACAAAATACACAACTTTTGGAAATTATTCTTTCAAAGATAATAATATTACTCCTTGATGCATGATAGCACATTAATATAATTCATCTTTGTTCTGTGATGTGAATAGTTGTCAGCTGGACCATATGTTAGGGAACTTTGCTCCACGCTTCCCAATGCTTCTGAACCTGACAGAAGTCCATAAAATATTTTATTTAAAGCTATAGGGTTGGCTTACCACAGGTGTCACTGAAAATAATAAGACTTAGATATTTCAATTTATTTTGAAAAAGTTGTTTTGTAGTGGAGTCATCAGACTACATATAATATCTGCTGTATCTGATACCGTGACACATTACCCTTTGCAAGCAATTAGATACACCTTTGGAAAGTGTATCTATTGTCATTTATCTTTGGAAATAAGACAGACAGGATCAACAACAGGTGAGATAAATTGCCCCACAAGTTACATCCAGACATCTAAATTTAGCTAAAATAAAACACACCCTCATAGTTTTAAAAGAAGTAGCCAAATACATTTGAAATTTAAAATGCCAGAAATGACATCAAAAGATAGTCAGAAATCCTATGTTGAATTATTTTTTGTACATGCCTCCCTATCTTTATTTGAATAGGAGAAAGACCTATAATTGACTATAAGGCATAGTATGATGTCATTTCTAGAATGACAGCACAGTAAGGAAGGCAAGGTGAATCATGTCACATGACATGTGTATTATAAAGATACCTCCAGTTGGAAAGTAGTAATGCAGCTGTGGAAGGTGCTGATGAGAATTCATCTGAATTGCTGTACATTCTTCATAATTTGCTATCAAAACTAATGTATCTACACTGAAAGAGGAAGAAGAAGGGATTATCAGGATGCTCAGGAAGAACAAACAGCTGTGTGTAAGAGGACAAAGAAAACACATGAAGGTGGTGATGCCTTGAGAGGGTACCTAGAACAGAGGCTAGACAGTATTAAAGGAATAAAGTAGGAATTTATTAAAAAGGCCTTCAAAGGATGCAACTTGGGCAGTACAAGAGCCTGGCCAAGGCTACACCCAAGATGGATGATGGATCACACATTTCTACACTTTTACAAGTTTTGGTCCATTTACATATTGGTGTTAATTGTCCAATTACAGCTTCAGGTTACGAAGTCCCATCCTCCCAGATTGCTCTCCTCAATTCTCTCTTGTTTACACTTTTTGGGCCTGAAGCTGCAATGGTGTCCTTGGTTCTCAGGTTGGAAAAGGATTATTTTGTCTAACTAAACTGTGAGGAGAGCTTGTTAGCACTTTATGTGAAGTTCAGAGTTACACACTAATGCAATACAGAATCTGGAAAATATGAAAGCTAAAACTTAAAGCATCAGTGGAAGCGAATGTTAATGCCCACACCAGGAAGATTTCTCTCAGCAACACACAGCATCTCTACCTGACACCACAAGCTGAAAGGGCCAGGTTGCTACTAAATTCCTCAGCTTCCACCAGCACTTCTGTCTCAGAGATTGCCACAGCACACATGAACAACATCTCACATTCCAGTTGGCTTGCAGAGCACATATTGACCCAAAATGCACTGCAGGGATTGTTACAACCTCTGTTACCTCCTTCTCTGGGGTGCCTCTCAGCCTGGCCATGTAAATAGATGTCACTTTTAGACCAGGTTGAATAAACTATTCCTTTTCTTTGCTTGGATGCTTGGGGAGGAGAAAAATAGTGGATCATTGTAAAGATCCTGATGACTTAGTCTGACAGCAGCTACTAATCTATGTGTCCTTGGCTACAATGAGAAGAAATACATTTCAGCTCATTTACACCAAATTTGATGCTTTAAATAAAAAACAAGCAAACAAACAAGCAAACACCAAAAAACACACAAGAAACCAACAAAGCAAGCTTGTCTATTGACTGTGACAAAGCTAATATATTTTAAGCGTAATATTGCAATCTTAATGTTGCAAATATAATAAATATGATAGTAAAAAATTACTTTGGAAAGGAACTGGATCTATTAAGCAGTCAGCCTTAAAAGAGACTTCTAATAGATAAGCTTATCAGCTTGTGTTGTTATCTAAGCCTTCCTCTTCTTTCTACTGGGAATACCTGCAAAGACTGAGATAATGTACTTGGAATCTAGCTAATTTTTATCTGCTGAAAACACACTACTTCTTAGGGGTCAGCACTTCATATAACAGGTTATGCATATATAGGATGTGCATGTAAACATATACATATATTTAAAAATATGTTTTTCATACCTCTTTGTGTGTTTTTAGACACAGTAAGAAAACATATAATAGATAATCAAGTATAATTTCATATTATTTAATTGGTGTATTTATATTCCTAACTTTTTGTTCACCTTGTTTTTCATAGCTAGCGGCTCCACATCTGTTTACCAGTATGATGTCTTATGGTAAAAAACATTTTTCCAAATAGGTTTTTTGCACAAAACTACTCTTTCAATTGTTTATGATTTAAATGTGAATTATCTTGAAATACAGTGCCATTAATTGCAATATACAATTACCTTTAGAAGAACTAAATATTAGCGTTATTACAGTCAACGCTATGTTGCATTTACTTCATTCTTCTTAGGACAGTTTCTTACAAATTTGATGTCAGTTCCAAGGAATTGAATATTCCTCCCTTTTTTCTTTTTTAAAATTATTCATTATTTAAAAGCTTAATTATCTGGGTGCTCATTTTGATAATCTTGTAGAGGAACTTTACTTGCAGAGGCTGAATATGTCACATTATCTGAAAATATGGCCCATTCTAAGATCAGTCCTTTTCTTACATGGTGATGTTCCGAAAACACACTTTGTCATAAAGCCTTTGAAAATTTAGTGTGATATTCAACATGCTTATTTAAAATTAACATCCATATTGGTATTTAACTGCAAAGCTAAAAGATTTTTACAACACAGTGAAAGGGATACTCACATTGTCCATTTTATGTATGTGTAGGCTTCTATGTCACAGGTGGTTCAGAATAGCAGCTTTTATGTCTCAAGTACTTACAACACAATAAAGGAATTTTCCACACTTACATATTCACAGAACAATATGACTTTTGACAATGTTTTCAGATTAAAATTTTGGCTGGAACCAATGAACTATGAGTTATGAAAAACAAAACAGCATTTTACCTAGCAGGAGACCTAATAAATATTTACATCAGTTACACTTTCAGTTATTTATGTTGTAGGGATTGCAGTAATATATGGATTATTTCAGAATATCTTTTATCTTCACCTCAGAATAACCACATCGTTTGCTTTTTATTGGTTACATAATTGCATAAAATACTTCTATTTTCAGTTCATGTCTGTACTTCATTAAGTTCTGGATGCCATTTTAGAAACTCTTAGAAAACATGAATAATTTTAAATATACTGAAATTATCTTGACTACAGAAATTTACCTGAAGGGTTTTAGTTCACAGCAAAACCATGAAAAAATGGTCTTCAGTCATTGATTGGTGCATAAAGACAGACAAAGCTAATTAAATACCCAAGTTGTAAAATTAAGTTCAACACTTATTTAGTAAAGCATGTAAATCAGATTGCTATGAAATGTGACAAGTAAAACTCTCTTCAAAATCACTTACATTTGTAATTTGATTAGCAAATTCTAAACACACATAAATATACCGAGTAGATTTTTATGTCCAATATTAATTTGTAGAAAATGAAAGTCATCAGCATTTTAAACATGATCTCTGACAGAAAATTTAAAAAGAAATCAAAGGAAAACCATTACATTTGGTTTCATATAATAAAGTTGATATTGTCTTTATTTGCACATCATTCTTTCACTGTTCTTAGGTTCTATAAACTGTATTGAGTTTATTTAGTGCATCAGTCAGTCTGACTGATATTCTGTATTTTCAGACCACAGGTCTACATGACCTGTAGACCTGGAGATCTCAAACATATTCAGTACAACGGACAATTCATGTGAATGTCAAATAAAGGGTATTTAAAGTAATATAGAATATTAATCTGCTAATTGTATTTGCATACCTGTAGGCTTTAAGGACGAATTTTTCTCATTTTAGTAATTAATTCTTTCAAGTGTGTCTGTATTTCTGAGAAACTGACAAATTTCTAACAGCATGAGCTAGTCTGTTAAAAGTTGTAAGCTCTC
Source organism: Ploceus nigricollis (assembly GCA_013399945.1). Taxonomy (NCBI): domain Eukaryota; kingdom Metazoa; phylum Chordata; class Aves; order Passeriformes; family Ploceidae; genus Ploceus; species Ploceus nigricollis. Next base: position 1,771,974 of record VXBC01010282.1, on the reverse strand, counting down.
TCCACAGCCCTTGTAAGTATATCCAGTTCTTTTTCATACAACTCCAGCTGATATAAGTTGGACTATCCTGAATTAAAAGCAAGGAGAATTTATCTTGCTTATGATCGAGGTATTCCAGCCTTGTGCGTTAGCTGTTGTACTGAAGAAAATTACCTCATTAGGTAAATAATTACAATTCTGCCTTTGAGGTGAATTTGTCAGGAATAAAAAAAGTATTAATAGCTCTTGAGGATGCTGGTCATAGTTTTTGTACATTTATTAAAGCAACAGTAAGAAATTTAAAAATAGAAATTACAAATTTCCAAATTTATTTTGCATGGTTCTAGCACATGAAAGTCAGAGTAATGAAGCAGGGTCCATTTTCACTATATCTATGCAAACATAAAGTGCATATATGCACATTAAAGTTTGACTTTAATAAGCTTCTAAAATGTGTTTGGTTCTGGAATTTGCAGATTTTTTGAACAATGTTTTTCATACTAACACTTTCTAATTTTTGCCATATTAGGATCATAAGTTTAAAAAGTTTTTTCTTTCTTGTAGAGAAATAAATAACCTTAATGGATGATTCACCTACTTTTTGCTTTATAACCCTAGGATTAAGAGTTGTTATCTTTTCTAGGTCATTTGGCTTAAAAAAGACTGTCTAGGTCCAAAAGAGATGGATCATCATTGTAAATCTTAATCACAACCCGCTCTTTGTATGATGTATAAGGAAAGTTCAGTATCTCACAAAGTGAGAAGACACCAAAACTGGAAAGTGGAAGCTGCCATTGAAAGAACAAATGTAAATTTCACTTCCTGGGGGGAAATTAGATATTTTCTTTAGCTTGAGGATACTAATATTTAAATTGTTTTGGTTTAGAATACTTGAACTGGGTTAGTCAAAACATGGGGGGACTTACAGGGGCTTCCACCATTATGAGTAGCACCTCTCCCTGTTAGATCTGCATTCTGTTGTCCTGCATTCTGTTCCCTGCTTCTCCTCACATCAACAACAATTATTCACCCTCTACTTCACCCTTGACCAGTGAGATATAATTTATTAAGAGCTATAGCTTTTCCAGTCCTTTTTGTTTTAATGTGTTCTAACAGTATAGAGTAATCCAGTCTCGGCCAAACTCAAAAAAGAAAAGCACCCATTAGGAACCGGAATGCACAAGAACAATGCAGAATATATTACATTGGAAACATATTTATATTGAAAAAAGAGATGCTTACAGTTCCCAAGCCTAAAGTAATACACAGACAAAGCCACACTGGTAGGAAATATAAACTCTAATCTCAGCCCAGATGAACAAAAATAAGTGTTGGAAGCTCTATTTCCCAAAATTTAGGTTAAATCCCTCACCAATGAACTATTTCTGTGTTTTAATGAGGTTTAAATGATATCTATGCTCTGAGAACTGCTGCTCCACAGGTAGTATCAACTTTCTGACTCTGAGCACATTGTTGCTATTAGGATTCTACCTAGAAGCATAAATTTAAGCTACATCTATTCTATTAAATTACAAAATGTCAGGGACCATTCCCAGCACCATGATCCAATCATCTGAAGTGTTCAGTTTTTAGTGTCATCCCTAATAAAGCTATGGCTTGGGCCAGTTCCTACTTCTAACAACCATTTTTTTGAACTTTTCCTCTTTCAACGTCTGAGAGACTTTAACAGCATGGATTTAGGCCATTAAGCACCTAAGTCCAATTGTGGGCATTAGCAGCATACTTGTATATACTGTACACTGCAATTTAATGGTTAATGCTGCAGCTAAGGTGACTGGGGAGTTTTAGAAAACGAAATTAAAATAATTATGGAATTAAGCAGCTTCACAAATAGGTTAGAGTTGCAGGAATGAACACATCCAAACTCTTGTCATCCTAGTCTCATTTTCTTCAGAGAGACTCCTGAAATTAGGATAAAAGTAATCTTCTCAAGTACAATTTTTTTCCTCCACTACAATAGGAAACTACATTTTTGAGGTTAAATGTAGAAGTCTCCCTTGAGTAAATTGAATGAATTGATGATATTATATTTCACAACAGTAAGCTCCCTGTTAACCTTCCTCTTATGTGGATTGGAAGTCTGAAAAGATTAATCTAATCTTATATACCATTTCCATTCATGGCTTCTCATTGAACATTATAAGTAGATTTCTTTTGCATTTGTCTGCAGGGTATTATGTCATCATTCAATCAAGCTTCAAGGCTATTTTTAGTTGTCTTTGCTTCTTTTTAGCCATATATTTTGTATGTGTATAGCACATTTCTTCTACCACCTCAGGAAGTCAGGTTGTTATTTCACTACTATATTTATGTTCTATCAAGAAGCTAAATTTGCTGTTATAAGGAAAATTAACCCATATATTTAACAAAATTACTGCATCACAGTGACATTCTGTTTAAGACACAAAGCTCATAATCTGGCATTTCCTGCAGAGGCAAAAATCACTTGCAAGCAAATATTAGTAAAAGACACAGAGGATCCCCAGGAGCAGGAAATTCTGCTGTGCTTGTAGCTGCTGTTTCAGTGTTCTTAAACTCATCTGTCATAAGAACTACACAGTTTCAGATTTCATTATTATTATTATTATTTTCTCATTTGTTGATTTCCATGACATTTGGCACAGGATGTAATTTAAAAATACTGAAAACATTTACAGTTTTGTTCATTTTGTGAGAGTTTCTTATTTCAGCAATTTCATATATCACTTTATAAACAACAAAGCTGGCACAAATTTGATCTTAAATTTTTTGCTAAGCGTGGGCTGTTTTACTTTACAAAGAATAAGAATTATAAAGAAAAAAATTAAACCCCATGATCTTTGCTTGGACTATTATCTAATTATCTAATTATTGAAAAATAAAAATATGTGGGTGAGGGTTTGCGATGTTTTTATACATATATTTTAAGCAGCAAAACATTACTTGGAAGAGTTCTGTCTATAACCTTATTCTTATTAAGACTTTCTTCATGACACTGAAAAAGTTTGTGTATAATTCCTTTTAAAATTTGCTGTGTTCTACTGAGATGGTTTATGTGCTGATCAGACCTTGTTATTAAAGGGGTGAAGGCTGAACAAAATTCAGGGTTCTACTACACAAACTTAAATTACAGATTCCTTAGCTGTGAAAAATGTAAGAAACTCCTAGAAAACAAGAAAGGACATAAATATCTTTCCCTCCAGAAATCTTAAGAAAAACAAACCTCATATGAATTATAGTTCATTTCTGTACCATTGAAATTCCATTTAAAATTACAGCCCAAATCTCTTCCATACATCGCCTCCACTTACAGAAAGGTATGAGAGGAACAAGAAAACCAAGGTGTATCTGGGAGGAAATCAGCCATTGCTTATAAAACATACATCTGGAAAGAAGCTTCCCCTCTTTACAAGTTGCAAGGTAAGTATATCAATAATAATTTTTCCTAAATTAATGTTTCCTATGTATTGCTGAGCCAGCACTGGCTTTCAGCCTAAAAAACCCCAAACTTGCTTTTCCCTTTTTATCATATATCTCAGTTCAGATGCATATTCATGTATAAAGAATAGACCTAAAATAATGAAAACACAAACAGCATGCTACAGCTGTCACACGGCCTTCTGGCAGCAGTAAGGCATTCTTACAATCAATAATTTTACATTTATCTTTTGCAAAAAATGGAATAATTTATATTTTAAAAATTCTTCCCAAAGCATATCTAATCACTGTGTACAGAAGAAAAAGCAACAAATACTGGTTTTGATGATCTCAAAAATTTTGCACAGATATTTTGAGTTTCCATAGAGGTTCCTACCAAAAACATAGCACGTAAAGGATTTCTGTTTAATGTGCTTTTAAAATGATGTGTGTGTGCACATATATAAATATATATATGTACATGTATATCTATATAGAATTGGTTATCTGGGTTTTTTATATTGTTTATAACAATCATTTCCTCTGGTTGTCATATCCAGTTTGAGTTCTGTAAAAAGTTTACTCTCTTCTATGCTATGCTATTAAATGCTAATGCAAGTTATGATATGAAGTTAGTTTTTCTTAAAAAATTGTTTTCATAAGTTTCACTACACTTAAAGAGATGGACATCACAACTAATTCTAACTTCTATTAAATAAGAGAAACTTGTAGAGATTAGGCAGACACTCTGAGGCATGAAAACAAACTGACAGTGCTTTCTGAAAAAAATCTTGGCCTGTGATTAATGATCCCCTTGCACACGAATGCTTGTTTTGTTCAGATACATGATATATCTAAAGTTTAATATTGAATTACAAAAAATAGTGTTTACTTCCAGGAGACCTTTGGGAACAATAGCAACCTTCAAAGGCATCCCTGAATGATTTTGTTGTCATCTATAATAACTGTTATTACTGGTTTATTTGTCAAGTTAATGCAAGTTGTTGTAAATATTATTTCAGTTTTATATGCCTAAACTCATTTCTCACATAAATGCTTTTAATAGTATCATTTTATACTTGGCTTTTTATCTCATAATGCAATGGTAAGATAGGACTAAATTATTCAAAACTTCTGAGGTCATCTTCTGTCTTCAACCTAAACCTGAAAGACATATACCGCAGAAAATAAATCTCCCTGCTCATTCTTTGTTGTTGCTTGGTAAACACAACTTTGTGTAGAGTATCTACCTCAGATAAGTGACAGTAGACAAGGACAAGGCACCTTCATAAGGAGAATACACAAACCTTTTATCTACAGATGGAAGATATGTTACACCTCCGTACCATGAAAATCTACAGTGTAGTGCAAACACAGAAAATTAGTTCTTTGAAAGATTTTGTTGCTTGTAATCTCCACATTTTTACAACGAAATCAGTATTTCCTGAATTCTTTTCTTATGGTTCAGTTAGAACTCAGATGATTATATAACTTTGAGAATAAATGTAAAAGTTCAACTTTCATGCAGGTGAAGTTCTTGGCCTTGACAATGAATAAAGCTACCAATTTCTATCTAGAATTTGTATTACCCAATATATGTATTTAAATTTTTTATAGCTATTATGAGAACAAGCCTGATGTCCTTCTGCATGTGTAGAGCTAATTGAAACTGAACTTTGGGCACTAGAAATGAAAGGGGAATGACTTTCCTAGATTATGTGAATTAAATGCTTATATTCTGTTACTCTTTAATGTATTTTAAGAAATATAAGTTTAATTTTCTATAAGGGAAAAAAACCTATCTGTGAAAACATTTTAACTCAGAGCAGAGAAAAAGAAACTCTTTTATATGGCATACTTGAAGGAAGAGTCTGCATATCACCTAGTGAGCCTAAAAGTGCTCTCTGTATTCTGGTAATTGTTTTCATCTTGATAGCCAGGATGGCTTTTAACAAAAAGAGCAGTCAGTGAATTAATCTATAAAATCTATGTCATCTTTAGTGAGTTGATTATGAATGACTTTTAGCTGTTGTAGAATTATATTTGTGTATATACAGTCTGAATGCTACTGTTTGCAACAGGCTCAAAGAGGTGAGAACACCATTTTGAAATGTCTGTTAATGTGTTGAAATTTATGTCTTTGTAAATGTAAAACTATACCTTTAGCAATAATGAAATATGCCCCAAACGAATCAACAAATGCTCAGAATGGCCCAGAGCATTCCCTTGAGCATTTGTCTGAGGTACAGAAAAATCAGAATCAAGGTTCAGTTTTGCTCAAAGTTTTGCCTCTTGCCTTGGAAAGCTCCTATTAGCACACTCCAAGTTACCATATTTCTGTTTCGCTTCTGCTGCTTCCTAACAGTGACATTGGCTATTCTGGAACTTCATTATTCATTATCCTGGGTTTAAAACTACAACATGTGAAGGCCTTTTTTTAACCTTTTACTTGAATCAGACATTAAAAAAATAATTCAGGAAAATAATGTTTTTAAGTGAGTTAAGCACTGAATGAATAATCAAGTTAGGATGGATTTGTCTGTTTCTCTAGTCAGAACTTGCAAACGGAAAAAAAACCCAAATCCCTGAAACTATTGATAACAGAAGGCTGATTTTAAAAGTAATATTCTTCAAGGACTGAATGTCCTTTTTCTTCTAAAAGGTTCTGAGTTAGTTTTAACAAAAAAATTTAAGAGGGAGAGCGACTGAGTCAGAAGATGGTAGTGCTGGGAAGGGAAGGGAAGGGAAACCACCAAACACCACACCTCCCCCCCAAAAATCGCCACCAACCAAACACCAAAGCATTATGTTCTCATTTGTAAGAATTAATGGGGTTTTTTTTTCATATTTTTATGACATCCTTACCTACCAAACAATTTACATCTCACTTATTTGTCACCGAAGTAGTTCTCACCTTTTCCAATCTGCAAAGGTGTTTCCAACAGCATCAAATTCTAATCTTAATATGCCCTTTATTACTTTTGTTTCAACAATCTTTATATTTTTTGTGCTTTATGTATATGTATATCATTTCATACCAGTTAAATTTAATATCAATTGATCCACCAACTCTTACTTCTTTTCATGCTATTTTTAATTATCTCATTTATTCAAAGATATTTTTCAGTAATAATCACTGAAATAATTCAAGAAAACTTACTGTCTAGGATATTTTTAAGGGCATATGTCATCAGAAGGTTCTGTGATTTTTTTTCTTTCATTTCCCACTCTGAAATATGTAGTTTAAAGCTTCTTTAAATTCAGCTGTCTGTGTCTCATTTTATTTCTGCCTGGATTACTCATGGACAAATGCTGTAAGAACAGGACATTACTGTTGTCCAGTGTTCATTGACATCTTGTGAGCACCTTCTCCCTGCTTTGCCACTGCTATCACCTCTGTGCAGCATTCAAGATTGGGTAGCTTTGATAATGTCTTAAAAGTGTGAGAATGTTTTATTTCTTTATAACATCATCAGAGCTGTTCAAGGATAGTAAATGGCCATTTATAAACAAAGTGTTAATTCGTTATCAAAAGGAACAAAAATCTCATTAAACAGTAATTAAGCCCAAGGTAATTTTTCTTTGTTACTCTTGACCAAGGACTCCTTTTCTGACAGCAGTAACAATGAAAACCCAGCCAAAATTCTTTGAGCTTTAATTAATAATTGGGTTGTGAATCTGAAAGACAGTGAAAGTCTGAAAGACAGTGAAAGTCTAAAAGCCAGTCTCCTATCCTGTAAATCAACAGCCTGACTTTTAAAATATTTTTTGGAACTTAATGTGTGCCAGAAAGAAATCCATTAGCACACTCAAAAAAAGAACTATTATTAAGCTATTAGTAATGCATCTCTGACTGAACATCTCATTGGTCTGTGATTTAGTGGCTTCTACACCTGTGGAGCTACCTTCAAACCCTATATTGAAAAAATAGAAAAAAGAAAATTCATTATAAAAAGGCGAAACTAATATATTTGAAAAGGCCAGGAAAAAACAGCATGTAAGAAACACTCAGAGAAAAAGTAATATTTATTATTACTGGAAACTTTAGAATTTACAAGAACAGAGTAGGAAAAAATTTATTTATGCAAGATTGTAGTTCTTAAGGTCAATGAAAAGAGACATGAAGCTTAGTGTTAGCACTATCATTCCAGAAAATATGATACACTGCATATTTAAACAAGAATTCAGCCTATAAATCAAAAGTAATAAATACTGACTTATTTTGTATTAATAAGGCATCAACTGCCTGTATCTGAATTTGGATAGACACATAAAAAAATACAGGCACTTTGAAGAGACTTAAGCCAAATCAATTAAATTAATCAATTAAATTATTCAAATCAATTAATTAAATAAATAAAATAATAAAAAATTTGGAAAACATGCCCTTCAAAAAAACATTTAAAAGTGTTGAACTTCAGCCTAATATTTTAGTCTAAACAAGTAAAGAATGCCTTCATGGAATAACTCCTTAAAATCAGAAAAGGCAGTAAAAAATCCACTGTTGACATTAATTACTGCCATGACAGAAAAAAAGCATTGATTTGGGGCAAAAAAGATTCAATATGAAAGACACTCTAATAGGAAGAATACTGATTTACTGGAAAAGACCCCTTTTACCATTTATTCATAATTTTCTTATAACAGAATTGATGAAGCTCTGTCATAAAGCATATCAGGCTTTGGTTCAAGGTCATGGGCATGATGTCTCCTGAAAAATTTCTAGAAACAATAATTTTATATCTAGAGGCATTTTTTATGCTGTATTTACAGAATTTTCACAGGCTTCTGACCAAGATTTCTCCAAAATTTAATGTAATTACAGAAGCCAAATTGTTCTCGTGGCATAGTTTGAAGAGCAAAATTATTCTTCACATACATGTACTCACTCCCACTGTCCGTGGGAACTTTACACTTCCTTAGGTATCCAAAGCCTGGTTGCAAGTTAGGTGTCCAAGTTAGGCAGATCAGATATATCTAGTGCACTTTTTAAAGACAAATTTTCCGTATAAGTGTCCTCAAAGCCCTTTACTGTATTTAGAAATTCTGCTAATTGATGTAGTCTTTCCTGAATATGTGTGACCCAAACTGTAAATGGTAACATCTACATAGATCTCACCAATGATATCTCTCTACTGAAGAGCGATATCTGAAATACTCCTATTCATTTAGATGTCTTGAGACGTCTTCTTTACTATCCACATTCCATGAAACTTCTGTGACTGGCAGTAATGGAGGGCAATATGGAAAACAGCCCATATCTTGATCATTAAAACAGCATCAATGAGGCATAAAAATAGACTGCCCGAATAAAAAAAAAAATGCAAAGGATCTCAACAGAGGCTTGAGTGAGATTTTCATATGTGAAAATATATATGCAAATAATATGAAAGTACATAATTTGAAAATATGAGAATGGCAAACGTAAGTAAGACTAAAGTTTATGGAGTCTACCACAATGTTCCTGGAAGCAGGAAGTAGCAGATGATGAGGAAAGCTGTGAATATAAAGAACAAAAAAATATAGAAGTTAATAATACATTTTTATAACTTTTATCTAAACTTCAACTTAGAGTCACCATTGCTAAATAGATTTTCATCATTCTACTAAAGAAATACTTAGATACAGAATTTCTGGTCTTTTATCAGTGTATTTTCTCAGCTTCAATACATCATTAAATCTTCCGTACTGTTCAGTTCAAAGAGTTAAATTGAAGTATCTACATTAAGAAGAATGATATTTGCCTTTCAAGAAAAAAAATAGTAGAAAAGAGAAGGGAAGAAAAAAGAAACATAGTCATTGTAAAGGGAAGATTTCAAAATGTGTTTTTATATTTAGGATAAAGAAACAAAAGTCAAACAGATTTATTTTTGCAACATTACAGAACAAAAACTTATGAACAATTATTGCACTGGGAACAAAATAATCCTTTAAACTGTTTCTTCAATAATTTGTCACCAGTGTTTCAACTATATTTGTTTCAACAAATAAATATAATAATGGGCTCTAAAGGGTATGTTATATATAAAAAATCAAAATCATCACAATTTTTCTTTAGTAATATGTCAAAAAAAAGAGAAGACTAGTGAAACATAAGTGTAACTAGATAAGTCAATAGAGTGTAGATGATAAGTCAATTAAAACACACGTTTTTCAAATGCAAATGGACTGTCTGTGTAAAAGAGAGATCACACACTTTACAGAATGCATGGTAACTGAAAAGTCAGAGGTAGATTTATGGGGAAATTAATATCTTCAACATTATGAAATACAGAGGACTCTACCTGCCAAGAAATTTTATTTTCAAATTTGACCTCTAAAGCCTGTTGGGACTTCACCAATGACATCTTCCCAGTACACTCTAGGTGAGCCTTGGTGGAACGTGGCAGCTTTTCAAATTGCACACTATGATATTTCAATCATCCGCAGGATCATGTTTAATATCCTGGGCTTTTGCAGCAGCATTCAGATGCCTGTTCATGAACTGGGTGAATATTAGTTTCTGCCCTGAGTGGTAATCATAAATATAAACACTACTTGAACCCCTTCTACAGGGAAGTCTATTTTGAAAGATGAGCCCATCAATAGTCAATAATATATTCAGATTCACACAAAGCTTTGCTGACGTCAGCCACTAGATCTGACAGCAATAAAAAGACATAATCAGATGTCCCCAAGAATCATTTAATGAGCAGATCAAATATCTCAGTGTCAAAGATGGTGCTCTTTTGTCTTCACTGAAAATAAGTTCAGTAAAATTAACTCTAGTATGCAAATTAAACTTGCTTCTTTCCATTATTTTGTTTGTTGGCTTGTTTATTTGGATTAGTTGTTTGGTTTTTTGTTTGTTTTGTTTAGTTGATTGGTTTTGTTTTATTTTCCTTCTAATGACAATTTTAAAGTGATACTAAAATAAATGTAAGATACATGAACAAACATATATAGGTAGGAAGGTAGGTCTGTGTGTAAGTATGGTAGACTATGAAACATGTACGTATATATACTACATGTAAGTATGGTAGACTCTGGAAATAAAAAAACTTGTCTGCAGATTCTTAGAAATGTTTGTGATCACTGTTAGATATTTTTACCATGCCAATGATATAATGAATTTATCTGGACAGGCAGAAATATTTGGAGTGAACTCTAGCATCAGTCATTTTAGTTTTGCCTCAGTGAACTTTAAAAAGGAGCTTTGACAGTGTTAACCATCTTGAAATTAAAACTTTATTCTAAAAATATTTTTTAATGGGAAAAGAAGAAACATATCTTTACATTAAGACAAGAATCTATTGTTAGCATAATTGAAATCTTATCAGTCTGATCAAAGCACCTTTACTAGTTACAATATTATTACACAAAAAAAAGAAAGGCTGCTTCTATACAGAAGTTCAATAGCAGTAATAATATAATTTAAATTTTTACACACACACATATTTTCTACCTGTCTTTCTGAAGTTCTGCTCACCCACCCAGTGCTCTTCGAGGTACTGAAAAAATTTTCTTCTGGCAATGGTGATGGGATGTATCATAACAGGCTATCAACATCTATGGTCTTATGCTGGGAAGAATATGATGATGGAGTTGATGACTTCCTCACTTTACATCTAGATCCTCTTATGGTCATTTTGTTAGCATGCTTTTATATCTTTGTTTGTTTCTAGCTGGTCTGCACTCTCATGTAACAACAGAATTTAATATTCTCTTTTGAGGGTGCTGGATATTATTTCTCTGTTTTCTTTCTTACTGCCAAAGCTAGCTCTGTCTAGCTCCAGGTCTCTATTTCTTCAATTGACCATTGGTACACAAATTATAGCCATGGGGTTGGTTACCAGTTTTAGGCCTGTGCTCCTTTTCTCACCATTCCTATATTCCTGTATTTTTCTAAGTAACCTCCTGGATCTCCACTTCTAAATGCCTCCATTATCTACCAGGTCTGCTTTATTCATACTAAATCATTATGGAAGTTGATAATTTTTAAGGTCCCTTCCAACGCAACCCATTCTTCCATTCTAGGATTCTACGAGCCTATGAGTCTATGATTATGGTGCTGTTATAGTAATGCCACAGAGCAGAATAAAATTGAAACCAAGAAGCCATTACCAATTAGTCTTTTTGAAAAGCAGCTGTCACAGCTAAACAAAATAAAGCAGAGGTTCAGGTAGGTCAGGTAGGTCAGAGAAGACAAACTTAACAAGCCTTTGTTTTGAAGCCCTGCATATATGTTGAAAAGTCTGCACCATGTTACCTGCAATTACAATAGTGTTTCATGGGAATAAATGATTACACAAGCCAAAAACACATGCAGGAAAGTAGAATTAGGAAAAAAAGTTTTTAAAAAAAGTTTAAAAAAAAGAAAAAAAGCAAGCTTTGTATGTAAAAGATAATGCATCTTTGATTACTTAAAAATAATGATTTAGTTTTTCACAGTTTTTCAATATATAAACATAGAATGATGGAATGGTTTGTGTTGAAAGAGACCTTAAAGCTCATCAAGCTCCAATGCCCCTGCCATGTGCAGGGACACCTTCGACTAGGTCAGGTTGCAATGAGTGAGCAACTGGCTCACAGGTTGGGTGCAAAGGATGACAGTGGATGGGGTGACACCAGACTGGTCACCTGTCACTAATGGGGTTCATACTCAGCCCTGTGCTCTTTACCATCTTCTAAATAACCTGGATGCATGACTGGAAGGGATACTCAGCAAATTTGGAGATGATACAAAACTGGGAAGGGCTGCTGACTCTCTCCAAGGCAGAGAGGCCCTGCAGAGAGACCACAACAAATCAGAGCACTGGGCAATCACACACTGTATGAAGTTCATCAAGGGAAAGTGTTGGATTCTACATTTCATACTACCTTGTTCATTTATGCAGCCAGCCAGCCAAAGCCAGATTGTTCAGTAGTTCTGAAGGTTTTAAACTTCTGAAAGACAAGACTCATAAAATTCTGAACCGAGGATCAAGGTAGGTTGTATCATGCAGACCAAATCAACAATAATCATGGAAGTGTAAACTTACTTGAATTCTTCCTATTCTAAACCTAAAATAATTAAGCTATAGCAGAATCAATAGAATTGATTCAGCTTCATTATTTAAGTTACTTGGCATTTGCTGAACAACAACTCTGCAAAAAATTCACAACATTTTTCAATATTAAAGGTAATGGATTTCATTATCTGATGTACTTCCTCCCTATGATTTGTGTTCTGTCTTGTTGACTGTGATTGTGCTGCCAAAACAAATTTTTATCTGCTTTTTCCTTGGAATGAAAAGTTGATAAACATATAAATATATGATATTTTATCTATATATAATATACATATAGATATATTCAAGTGCCAGTTTCCTCCTTTAGCTGTAATGACGTACTAAAAGGTAACCAACTGTGAAGGCATCAGTGGGGAGGAAATCAATTATTTGGTGCTCAGCAGTTCCCTACCAAATGCTGAACTATTGACTGACTACCAATCAATTGCTACACTGCTCCTACAGAGTCCCATAATGTAAATAAAGCACATGGCTCAGGGGAAGAGGCAGCAGGATTCATAACAAAACTGAATGGAACATCAAAGGATATAAAGGAAAGGGAGGGTAGGTTCTAATGAAAGAACAGAACAAAGTGGGCAGAGTGTAAAACACGTCCAGAAAGTTTCATTCCAATGTGTATGTGTAATTATGTGAAAGTCAAAATTGGTGCTTAAAGACAGGGAACTGCACAAATATAGAAGGATGCTGAACTACTTTTGGGGTACTGCTATTCTCCCTTACCTTCTGCTTCTCAAATAAACTCCCAAATTTTTAGGAAATCTTTTGCATTCCATTTTCAGTGACACACAGTAACAAGTGAAGTATGAGAACACAGAAAAAAAGCAAAAGCATGGGAAATATGAAACAGATCAAAATCAGTTATAATGTTGCACAACACTCACTGTAATTGCTGTCAACAACAACCACAAAAAAAAAAGAGAGATGAGAATAAAGCTGCAAGTGCAAAGATTTCTGCTTCTTGAAAGTTTTGGTTCTTTTTTTCTAGTAAGGCACTGTTAGTCTACAATCCAGATTAATTGACAATTGTAGACTCCAAACTTTTGTCTTAAATCTTAACCTTGCCAATCTCTGCCTACCTTTGAACAGAGAAATATCAATGGAGTAAGTTTAAACCACATGCAAGTTTGTCAAATGAGAGTGGTACTAAGATGAACCAACCAAACAAAAAAAAAAATTATCAGGACATAAGCTTACTATAATAGAAGACTGAAGACCCATAGTGAAAGATTGAGTAGCTATTCTGATGTGTTTTCATTTCTAAACACATTTGCAGTTTCAAATAATCAGAAGAAATAAAAGGAAATAACTGATCACTTGGGGAAGTAGCACTGGAGAAAATGGTAGTCTCAAGTTTGTATAGCATAGGTTCACTTCCTTGCTTCACCACTGAGTTTTCCTGTAATGGTGAAATTCAATCTGTGTGCTCCTCAGTTCAGTCTCTTTAATGGAGGAATAATAGTACATTCATACTTCTCAGGAGTGCTATAAAGATTAATAAATGCAATTAATGACTGTGAAGTCCATAGACAGTATGATATTAAGATCATGTTAATCCTCTATATAGATGTTAAGAAGTAGGTGAACTAAACTTTTTAGAGGTTTTCCAATCTTTTAAATACATACCGTCTGAAGGGTGGAAAGTGCAGGTAGTCTTCATTGGTTTCATAGAGTTGCTCAAGGTCTGTACATCTGAAAATCAAGCTATCCTGTTAAGTGTGGTCTGATTTCTGGTTAGATGTGCTTTTAACACAAGTCCCTGTCAGCCCTCACTTACTTTTGCCATGCTTTCACTTTAAAATGCTGTCTATATTATTTACTTTCATTGTTAAAGGACAGCAGTATGTGATCAATAAAAGAAGGCTCTCCATGTTAACTATCATCACTTTTCCTATAAATATGTAAATTTTCAGACTCATAATCTCACTGATTACCATCTATTGACAATTTGGGAAATTGGAATGAAATAGACTTACCCTACTTTTAAAAACAATAAAACAGGTAGAAAGGATACATTATTAAAATGAGGACATGTTATATCTTGGTGCTTGCTTCAAAGATAAGCATTGGAACATGTTTATCTTTGTTCTGTTGGTACAGTGTGTGTCAGATAAGGCACTTTGTCTTATTCCTATTTGTTAGTAGTTTTCTAAAGCTATCTCATGACTAAGTATAACAGAGGTCACTTCTGTCTTTCTCACCTGCTTCAAATTTCACTAGGGCATCAGCTTGTCACTAAATTTCTTTCCAGTGCTGCATCCCTCCCCCTGTAACCCTTCATCTATTTAGACATCTGTCAAGGTTTGCCTGAGAGGAGCAGATCAGTTCTGAAAGATCTCTGTTTGGGGCAAAAAACAGCTGACTGAATGGAAAGAATTTCTGAACTATATTGGAAGGCAAACAAGTTAGGAAGAACCCACTTGAGAATTGAACAAAATCTTGATATTGAAGTTAAAATTGAGCTTTTTTGACAGACATTTAAAATGAGAGATAACCAAAGACAGAATGCTATCTATTCCTCAGAGGCATGAATGTTTACTACTGGGACTAAGAGCAGGGTCTGGTCTTCACTCATATTTACCCTTTTCTTTCTAGTACCTTTTGCGACTTATTGAGCACCTTAGAAAGCAATTCACCAAGGAGAGATTATGAAAATTTCTTTCCTATGAAAAAAATAATTAGAGGATCACAGGATCATCCAGATTGATAGGGATTTCAACAGGTCTTAACTCCAGCTTCCTGCCCAAAGCCTAATCAATCTAAAGTCAGAACAAGTTTCTCAGGGCTTTTGAATTGGTCATGAAAATCTCCAAGGAGGAGGCCTGCTGATCTTTCCATTCAACACCTGCTGTTGCTTAACTGTCCTCACAGAGGAAAATTTACCTTATATTCAGTCTGGTATTAGGCAGTGCCCATCTTCACTATATCACCTGTCCCTTTCAGCACCAGGCTCATATTTTACTCATTAAGCATTTATCTATTAATGTAGTAATAGAAGATCATGCCCTTGATGCAACTCAAGCTGCAAATGACAACTCTGCATGAGCTCTGGCTTTCCAAGCAACACTTTCTCACACTCAGATAGGGATTCTAAATTCTTCCTTTGTAGCCTGTTCCTGTTTCCATGGATTTTTCTTTGTATTGGTACTCCACTGTTTATCCATTTAGCTAAGACAGTTTTTGCATAGTTCACTTGTTTTCCTGAGATTCAGGATGGACCATTCTAGTGCAGCTTGCATCTCTTATCTGATGAATCCCAGAACAATACTCCCTTGCTGGAATAGATCTTCCTGCCATGCACACCATAAAAATTGAACATGTAATTCGTATTTTCTCATTAGTAGAAAGAGAGGAATGTTTACAGGAGGATTTATCCCCCTTTTAGATAGCTTTCTAAGATTAATATGATCCTGGAAAGAGCTTAGTTAAGTGTCTTAGAACAGACTTTTTACTTTCAGGTAGCTAGGGTTATTAGACAAGATCATCTCCAAGTTTTTTTTTTTTTTTTTTTTTGGTAAGATGTTGTACTGCTTTTTTTTTGCCTCTGATGACTTAGATGAATGACTAGGTAATGTGACAGAAGGAGAAGATATACCCTTTCTTTGCCTGTTTAGAAGAATATAGTGCAGGTGCAGAGGATGAAGATTAGGTTCCTTTTAGGTCTGGCACATTTAGGAATGTTACAGCTAATATCTGTGACAAATTTAATGTGGCAACACAGAACACTGTGACCAGACAAATTTTCAAGTGTCCCAACTATTTTACAATCCAGAACTTCTCCATCACTTACTGGGTGACATTTCACAGCCTGTTGGCTCGTCAGGGTCACTAGGCTACATGCAGTTCTCTAAAGAAAAATCACTGAGCACCCTCAGAAAAGGGAGTGTACCCTGACTGGGAAAGACAGTGACAAAGTTACTTATTTCTTTGGTGGAATATTTCCCATCAAGTGTGGGTATTCACACAGCAGTTGGTTACACCTTTATCAGTTTTCTCTAAAAACAGTGAATCTTTAATAAATGTTGACAGAGGAACTTAGGATGTAAAATGAATCTCGTCTTACCAAAGATGCTGGAAATATGTCACAGCATTCCATAAAAGGCCCTGACTCTGTTCATCCACTAAAAAGGGAATCTAGGATGACAGGCTTTGATTGCATAGAAACACATTGCAGAAAGCTCATATTACACAAGATGAATCCAAACCTTGCTGATGATTATTTCATTCCACAGCATCAATAAACATAAATAATCTGAAACTTTTGTGCAAACGAAACACTTATGTAGACAATCACTCTAAGATAAACATGGAAATTTACTGTTAGAAAATTGAGTGACCATTACAAATGTTTCTTAATAAATAATCCATTTCCATATTTTCTCAATAAACACTGATAAAAGTCTGATAACGTTGTTCTTACCAAGAAAATTCCAATTAAATTATCTGTATTGACACTGACTAGGTTGTCCATTACATAACAGAAGAAAAAGTAACTGAACAGATTGCAGTATTAGGAAATATAGTGAAGTGTGCTGTTGTTTCAGACTGAGTAATAGATATGATCATCAGCTAACTAATTTGAAGAATTAACACTTATTTGACAGCTAACAAGCTGTGTTATAGAAAATTTTATTTCCTCTTCAAATACATTTTTATAACCTCCTCATTTACCTTTAAAAGTTCTTTTTATCCCCTCAAGACTAATTTGTTTAATAATAATAAATGATTTGATTATCAGTAGTAATTCTTCTTATAATTTTTCTCATTGAAATGTTGATTTAGTGCAGTTCAAATGTGTTGAAAATTTCCCTAAGCAGGAAAAAAAAGAGTATTTGTTATGAATTATCTTCACTTGTTAAAAAACTTTTCCAGTATCTGATAACTTTTACCATGGTATATGACCTGCTATTCTAACTCTCCTCAGTTTTTAGGTCACAGAAGAACATATAGTTCCTTACAGTCTTCATAAGGTGAAACAGAATTTCCTTTTAAATGTAGTCTTGGTGTAATTATATATTTATTTAAGGGGGTAGAAAAAGAGCATGCATAACATAGAAACATTGCTTCAGAATGGGCTATGAACTATGTCAGCGCACTATGTGAACTATGTCACCATTTACTGAACATGAAATCTTTTAACAGATCTAGCTTAATTTACAATGGCTCTAAGATAAAATACAAGTACTTTTTTCAAACTCAAAATTTATTCCACCAAATCAAATCCATTTGAATCTAGAATACAGATGTGGATGAGATACAGTAGAAATTCACTGCTTTTGGATTACCCTGCACAAAACAGTCAGAGAATACAGAGCAATGAGATGTTCTCTGCTAGAAGCAAACATTCAATTTGCACTACTTTGTGAGTCCATTTCAGCTAAAAAACCCTGTCATTTAGTTAGCTCTCTTTCTGAATGCTCCAACAGGTACAGATGGGATTGAGTGAAAAGCACTTTCTCTAATGCTGAAGATGTACTGTCTAAAGCTTTCAAGTGGGGAACTGACATTTGATTAATTTGGTACCAAATATCACTACAAGCAGTGTGAAATGAAACGGTGATATATTATGAAAAGAGCCACTCAATGGTACAAGCATAAGAGCTTATTTGTCAGAGCTGTGCTACACTCTTATATCAGGTAGGACTTGACCCAAAGGCTCTACAAAAGAAGTGGAAAATACAACTTTCTTGTTCTTACCTTTTATGCAATAAAATTACATGTTATTTACAGAATATAATAATAAAAATTATTTAAATTACATAAAATTCTATTAAGTACATCCATAAAGAAAGAAAGAAAGCATTTTATACTGTCACTAGGTCACAGGTACAGAGGAAAGAAAATGTTAGAAAATATTTCTTCTGTCTCATGTTAGAGAGAAAAATATATGTGGCTGTATAAAGTCTTTGGTTGCCAATATCACTAGTGATGCTTTCAAAAATTCACTGAATTTATTCAGTCAATTTGAAGTTGGACAGAACTAGGATTCACTGAAAGTTTTCTGCTGTTTGGCTGGAAAGAGAGCACAGCTGCTTTGATCACAGATGATGGTGCCATGACTCTACTTGGCAGAAATTTTTCTTTTGCCTCATCCAAAGTTGATGGAAGCAAAACTCCCAATGGATGAGGGTAAAAGTCAGATGATGTTGTACACAAGTGAGTATTACACTTTAAACACACTGTATTTTATGAAAGTTTTTGTGACAAGACAGTATTTACAACTCTGTCTATATCCCCCAAACCAACCAACAAATATTTAGCAAGCTCATTTACTTAGATGAATAAAATAAAATTCATAATGCCTTCAACATATTGATAAGCTGCTGACAACAAAAGTTTACAAGAATAATAAAAATTATTATTCTATTAATTAATGATAATCAATATTCATTCAGTAAACAGAATACAGGATACAACATAAATACAATTTATGAAAAAAATATTTTATACAGAACAAGAATGAGAAAGATCATTCTAAATAGAGTGGTGCAAAAATCTATTTTATATCAGATTCTCTAAAGAGAAATAGTCCAGACTGAAATGCATATTTTCATCTGCATGATTTCAGGAAAATTCATCACAAAAAAAATATTCTAAGGAATTCACTGTTTAAATGATTAATTTATAGCCACGATAGAAATTAATTTCCTCTCAGAACGAAAACCTGTGACTAAAAAGAAAAATGGCAGAGAAGATAGAAGCAGTGAGTGATACTACTAACTGAATTCATTATGAAGAGCTTAAGTTGGTCTTTAATACATATACATTAAAATCTAAAACCAAAAAGAATGTAGAAAAGTGGAGAAGTAATTATTTTGTTTTAATTATTCCTCCAAATTGGTTGCCCATCCTGCTCTGGGCAAGCCACTATTTTCTTGCCAGTAAAAGTGAGAGATTACAGCTAATATGTTTCATTTTTGTCTACCTCATAAAGATATTTTGGAATCAAATGTCTAATACAGACACTTCTGTTCAATCTTAATGAAAACCTCTTTTAAAAACCTCTTGAGTGTATGGCAGCAAAAGTTTAAAGGCTCAGTCTTGCAGACCTTGCTGAATAATGCAGAGGCCGCTGTAGCCCCTTTGAAGTCAGCATGACCACCTGAATGTATAATAGCACTGGAACAACTCCTAAAGGCTAATTCTGTTGGCTTTTCTTAGCTACATGAATCAAATAACAGTTTTACCTGCAAGGTACTAAGAGTGACTCAGTCATTAGTGAAAAGAATTTCAAACGTTTTGTTCAAAGAAATGGACAGTCAGCCTGCAGAATTGTGAACTATTATTAACAATTATTGTTCTCTCTTGGAAAGTACTCCCATCCTATTGCTACAAAACAAAATGAGGCTGGTCGAAAAGCTAACAGACATCTGATAATATCTCATATCTTCTTTTGCTTTAAGGAAAGCCATTTCATCTTCTTTGCTGGTGAACAGCTTAAGATCTATTTTCAGTTCAAAGATATAGAGTGTGAAGAAAGGGCAACTATTAACTCCTATTGAATCACTGAGATTAAATTTTTTCAGCCTTGTAAGATAGCAGTGACTTTGTCCTTCAGTAACATCAGTAACAGTGAAGCAATTCATTCCATAAAAACAAAGTATTTTAAGCAAACATTTCACTGACCATCTCAGATCAGAGAAATGTTGTGTTCAAAGCAGAATATTTCTAAAAACATGTATGTCCTTCTTAGGGAAGAAAACTCACACATCACCTAAACCACACAAAACAAGGACCTAAATACCAGTAAATGTTAGGGTACAAAGGGAAATACTTTGGGGAAGGGAACTTGTCAAATATCAAAAATACACAGCAGTAGATAGATTTCTTTCCTCAGATACAGAAACTAACAAGATTTTGCAAAACTGTTCACAAGGGTAAGTATGGGAAATCACAATGAGATTTACCACTTTGTTAGCCTGTTAGGATTTCCAAGAGGAAAATTCAACAGCTTTTGCCAGTTCAACATAAAAATTTTCTGTTCTCTATGAGGAAGGATAGCAGTGTTACTGGGATAGAAAGTGGCACAGGTATTTTGGGCCTCTGCATAGTTATGTCTGCCATCAGAAGAGATTTAAGAGCCAAAAAAATTAGTTTTCCAAAATCAATCAATGATGTAAACTTAATTTTGAATCAAGTAAAAGAGAATTCTTTGAGGAACACCTAGTGGAGTTTTGTTGCTTGGACGAATTTTCCAGCTGATGGATATTTAAACCTGCAGCTGAGACCAAAGTTGGTGCTCCCAGACAAAAGCAACTCTATCCAGTCTGATAAAGTGATCATGACCGTGCTAAGGAATTGTTAAAAACCAAACTCATGAATAGAAGTGGAGTGTAAAAATATTTAACTGAAATATAAGGGGAAATAAAAATCAATACAGACAAATGTTGAAGAATATATTGTCCTGTAGAAGGGATTGTTGAGGAGAAGAGGAAATAAGGTAATAGCTTTATAGCTTAGAGAAGGTAAATCACTAACATGAGAACCCTTAGAGAAACCACAAATGAAAGGTTCCTTATAATTATTCTTAACTGTACCTATATATATCTAAGCTATAGAATCTGTCATGTTAGGAATTAGCTGTAGGGCAAAAGAACCCAAAGAACAAGCATGACTATCTAATAAAATACATATTACAGAAAAAAAAGAAAATATTATTTAATTTGCTAGTCATATTGCAAAAGACAATGAAATACATGGGTCATATGCTGCTATTTATAGTAACAAACAAAATGAGATACAATTTCTTTGACATATGAGAAAATAGTCAAGGATTATTCCACATCTGAGAGTATAGATGTAGAAGCAAAAAATCACTGAAACAACCTGGATGTTCTTAAAATGAAGATGAGAAATATACTCTGGATGAATAAAAATATTGTCTTCACTAGATATTGCAATAGACTTCTAAGATATCAAGTAGCAAGGTTAAGTCCTTATTAATATATAAACTAAAGGAAATCAAATATGACAAAAATCATAAAATTCTAATGAATATGTCATGATAGAGAAGACAGTGTTGTAGAATCCTGTTTAGAAAGCCAAGAAGAATGGATTGAGGGAGAAAGTCCAAGACGTGAGCATAAGTTTTCTGTCACACTGAGAAAAAGAAACACTAAAATATTCTTTTTGTACCTATTTCATTAAGAAAAGGGAAAGGACCACAGACCAGAAATACATCTGAGTTCTAATCTTTCTCATAGCAAAAAGATGAAGTGCAAGAAGAACAGAACATGTATGAGAATTATCCACCACTAGCTTATTTTAGCTGAAGCGTAAGTCAAAGTATGTCATCAAACAAATATCAACAGGATGCTAAATAAGTAGCAAACAATGCAGAAAATCACTGTAAATAAGAGCCTTAAACAAGGGTTTCACAGTCAGTCAGTTTAGAGAGGAGGACAAATATATGCTTCAGCAAATGAACACACCATGAACCCAGCCCTGCTTCCCAAGCTCCACACAAACTCACTGCCCTAAGGTGCCATATGTTACAGAACAGAATATTCTCAGCTACAGCCAGCAGGAACCATAAACCAGCTGGTTTAATCAGTTTCCTGGCGTCAATGGGGACACAACTGCACAGCTGTATAATGTGATGAATGAAAAACACCAATTAGGAAGGAGTAAAATGATACATCTCCGAGGTACCTGCCAGATTTGCCAGAAGAATAAACTAATAAAAGAAATTTGCAGGTCTCTTTGGCATCTATTACATATGTCTCACAATAAATATTGCAAACGATCAGTTTACTATTGACTAAACATTTACTGAAAACCAAATCCCTCTCAGCACTCTTGCAATCTATTGTTAGCGTAACACAGGCTTTTCTTCCTCTTTTTTTAAGGTGAAATGCAAGACATTCATTATATTCCCTTTAAATTTAAGAAGACAGTGGGCATGTACGTACAGTTGGCAATAACCATTATTCACAGATAGTGTGATAGCATTGCATCTTGGATTATCCAAAGATATATGACTCCAGTTCCTAAGTCTCAGTCATTCCACTCTGTAACTATCTTTCTCTGTATGTCTCTATGCTCAATTCAATTTGATTAAATTACAAGTTCTGATTTATTTAATTTATTCCTTTACCAAGAGAAAGTAGTCAATCCCTTTTATAGTTCCAATGTATATTAATCTAGGGCTTTTTAATTTATTTTTTTAGAAAATTCTGTTCATCAGTTTTCAACTACAGAACTCTCTAATCTTTTGTTTCCTGACATAAAACAATTTCAAATGATCAGCTGGAGTTTGACAGAGTTAATCAATCAAGCCAAACCCCATTCCTAGACATATATAATATTATCATAAAACTTAGCCTTCCTGCAATGAACAAATTTTTGCCAAGGTATTTTATAACAG
The DNA here is from genome assembly GCA_013399945.1 of Ploceus nigricollis. Taxonomy (NCBI): domain Eukaryota; kingdom Metazoa; phylum Chordata; class Aves; order Passeriformes; family Ploceidae; genus Ploceus; species Ploceus nigricollis. The sequence continues at coordinate 1,749,165 of VXBC01010282.1, read as the reverse complement.
CAATGTAACATAAGGTTTTGAACACTTGTAGCCTGGAATATTGCATCAATCCCACTCAAGTCAAAATTGAATGCGTATATTACATATGAAATGTACAAAAATACATCAAATAAAAAATCCTTAAGCAAAATATGGCATTCCATTATCAAAGCAAAAATATTCAATAGTCACTGAAGAAAAAGAAAAAAATCATCTCCAACTCGTAGAAATAAAAGACTTTCAGCTTTATTGCATCTTGTCCAGAGAAACATATTCAGTGCATCAATAGTGCCATTATATTTGAGGTATTTGAAGTTGGGTAGAATGCAGATATTTGCATATATTATATTTAACTTCTTTGAAGTGGTTTCACAGAGGACACATCTATAGGCATAAATAAGAGCTCATCTGAGAGCCTGAAATAAGGCAGTTAATAATCAATACTGTCTAAGAATTTTTTTTTTTTATCGCTGTCATTTGAATTAACTTTGAGAAGTCCCTTGAGAATCAGCTAGTACATTCAGGGAACACAAAATGCAGATGGACACCAGGGATACTGTCAGTGGATACAAAACTGCAACAGACCTGAAAGCTTAGGTTATAAAGAATTATTTGAATGAATTAGCTTTCAAACTAGGAAGTTTTGGTAAGTTGGTTATATTAAGAGAGGGAAATACCCAAGTTTACACATTCAAATATTATATACCTAAGACTGTGCTATACATCTGAAAATAAAATTTAAAAAAAAAAGGATGTTTTTATAATTAAGGATCTGATTTGAAGTGCAGTAAGAAAAAGGGGAAATAAAGTGTGGAACAATGTCACACCCATGGTCCATGCAAAACAAGACAATGGAGACCAAAGTATTTCTCTGGGAAAAGAAAATAAATTTTGAATAACCTCTTCTGTAATTTAGAACACAAGGTCCTGTTAAGTGTTTCAGGAATCCAATTGTGTTTAAAAACATTGTCTTGATTTTTGGTGGCCTTCTTTGTTGATAAGTTCTGCTCCTCAGGGTTGATTTGGTGTTAAAAGCTTCTTGCCTCCTAAAATCTTGACAGCGAAATATTAAATTTTAACTTAGAAGTGTGATTATCCTCTGTGCTACCATGCAGCTGCAGTTCTCTTAAACAATCAAGCAACACACAAAGGAAAATCTGTAGTGAGATCTAATTCTCAGCACCCCTTATACAGCCATATAAGTTCAATAAGGTTCTCCCTTCTGCCTCTCTTAAGAAGAATCAGATCTACTGAATAATTTTAACATATTGGCTAGAAAAAAATCAACATTTGATGGAGAGCTAACAACTCTTGTTGGAATATAATTTTTACCATAAAACCACTATGGGATTTTTTTTAAGCTGCAGTAGTGAGTGTCCACAGACCATCAGCCCAGGACACTGGACATTAGAAAACACCATAGAGCACACACAAAGCAAGTCTCTTGTCAATGCAAAGCAGAGCTGATCTGAGCTGATAAATAAGTCTGTCAGGAATGGGAAGTGTCTGGCTTGTTGTATCATTTTGGGATTTGCTGGTGTTGGCAGGATTGATGATGTAATTTGTAAAGCCATCAGATCCAAATTTGGAAGCAATTAAAGAAAATAAACAGAATACCTGAAAAGACTGCAGCAAAAACAGAAGAGAAAAGCGCATACCTGAAGAAATAATTTTAGACAATGGCAATGTGTACACAAAACTTCTGAGACCTTACCTGGAGTATTGTACATAAATCTGGCCACTTTGTTAAAGAAATTAGACCAAATACCTGGAAATTGTGCATGAGAAAAGGCTGATTAATCATTTTGGAGGCTATAACTACTACTTGGAAAGAGGCTAGAAAATTCAGATTTATTGTCATTACAAAGAACTAAGATAAAATTATGAATATGTATAATATTTTGAAGGACATAGAGACAGTTTGTATCATCAGCTACTGGAAAGGCAAAATTCCCTCAAAATAAAAATGGAAACTGAGAAACTGGGAGAACCATGAGCACTGAGAGAAATCAAGAGACAAGTGCACTTTGAAAGCAAAAGCGGTGTTCAGAATGGACTAGAAACTGCATTAGTAGAAGAAAAGGGAAGTATAATTTTCTGTAGCAACTGGAGTGTGGGGAGGAAAGAAGGAAAGAAAATTATGCTCCTGTCCCCAAAGGTAGAAGCTTGAGTGAGCTTGGAATCTCAATTACACTCTCAGCCCTTGAGATGCTCCCTCAGATCAGTATTGAAGAGATAAACCATTCTGCTTCAGAGAAATGGGCAAAAGTTGTCTCTTCATGACCTAAGAGTCCAGAGAAAAGTCACTGCCCTTGTGGTTTACTCTAAAAAAATTCTGTTCAAAAGAGGTATAAGGCTTCACCGTGAACTTTTAGTTCAAAATCTCACTCCTTTCTAAATTTTTATTTAGATTTTCACATTCTTGCTAAAAAGATACAAGCAGACAGCAGTAGTCATGATTAAGGATGCCCACTGGGACCAGGCACAAATGAACACTAACTCATTCCACATAGGCCCTCGAAGAACTCACAAAAAGCAACAACTTTTGGTCACTGCTTTCCCAGGGGAGTATCCAAGTGACTATCAAGAAGTGAAAAACTTCACAGACATTTTCTTTCCTTAAGTGTTCCAATTTATTGATTTGACTCTTTTCAGAAACAGCAAATTATTCCTTAAATTTGGATTTAAATAGTATGAAGGGATGGGAAAAAGTCTGTGGTACAAATCCTCAGTTGTCAAATGTCATAGAGTTCACCTCACCCATTCAGAACAGTCTCAGGACTGAAGGGTGGCACCCTGGCACACAATTCCCTCTGTACATGCAGTTGGGGGTGTGGATGGAGCTGAGGATGCAGTGTAGTGCACTGGTACTTTATCATGTGCCTGACCTTCTAACCTAAAGCTCAAAACGTAGAAGGGAAGATTTGCATACGAAACAGAATTAACAAACTACGAGAAGCAAGAGGTATGTGACTTCCTCAGAGTAGTCAGAACTGCAGATGCATTACTTCAAAAATTAGAAGGTTAAGCAATGGCCAGTCCTCCTATTCTGCCCCATCCACCTGTTTCCCCATCTTCCCTATCCAGTTCCTGTGTTATACATGCACAGGTTTGTTTTTTTTTTTTGAGCTGTGCCGAAGAACAAAGCAAGCAAACTAACCTGGCGAAACAACTAATTTAATTCTTCTGAGTTGTATTTCAACAACCTTTCACAGAGAAACAAGGCACAATGCAGAGGGGGAGACATAAAACATCTCGGGAGGAAACAAAGGCAAATTACTCTTAATTTTTGGACTGTGAATTTTTGATCCCCTTTTAGAATTTTTGCAAAACACTTTCAAATTTACATGTTATTAAATTCATGGTACCTTAATAGAAATTTTTTTTTTTTGCTTTTAAATTATTTCAGTCACTATGTAAGTCCTCAGCTCAGAGTTCTAAAGGTTAGTGCTTCACATAGATGTGAGAACACAGACATATTTTAGGAATCTATATAAATTTGTCCAAATCTCTATAATCTATATCTATAGATTATCTGTATCTATATCTTTCTGTTGTGGTCAAGAATAAGGGTGAGATCTCGGCCAATAAACAGCATAGTTTGAAACAGTTAAAAAATTGTGTTAGGTTTTGTACATTATGCAAATCCGAAGTAAAAGAATGTCTGGTGGTGCATAAATTTATTCGTGGTGCATAAATAAATTAATTCATATAATTACTCTGTAATAGTATAATTGCTATAAGGTAGAATATGAGTAATAAAATCTAGCAACTGTGGAATTAATAATGTCCAGTAAATACTATCCTAATTATACTACAAGTTAAAGTATCATGTAATACCTGTTTTAACTGTCTATTGGTCTGTAAAGCTAGCCCAAAAATGAAGACCCTTCTCTTTATAAGCATACACATAAGCTCATTATAACAATGTGCATAATGATTAATAGTTTAGCATATATATCTAAACAACTAGAGCAAATAAATTTATTAAAATCAATCAGATTATACACAAATTTAGCCTCTTTATAGTGTCTAGAAGTTTCTACATTATTTCAATTGAATAACAAATACTTTGCATAAACAAATTTAGAATAATTTCTTCCTCATAAATTATTGCCAGCAGTAGTTCAACTGTTCAGTAGAGAAAATGCCAATCAAGGTCTGATTGATCAACTTATTTATACAGTGCAATACATGCAATATCTGTTTCCTGACCTGTTCTATTGTAGAGAGACAACAGAAATGAATGCAATGAATAGGAATCTGAGGGTGCTCAGTCACCATATGCAAAGTTTCCACTCAGGCACATGAGATATGATAGCCACGTCTTTTAGGCCTAAATTGTAACACAATGGGGAGATCTACTTTTATTTCTGGTCATCTTAGTCCTTGACCAGCTGTTGCAAACCTTGTATCTTGAATCCTTTCACCAGCCTTTCTTCAGCCAAACAGCATCTGCTTGTAAAGGAATAATCTATCTATTGTTTTCCTCACAAGTTATTGTGCCTCACTTCTGCTACTGCTGCTTTCTGCAGGAAAAACCAGATGTCACCACTTTTCTCTTTTACATCTATCCAACAACAGGATAATAAATGCATGATTCAGCCATTCCTGAGCTGGATTTTCCTAATTCCTGGGGCTGGATTTTCCTCCACCCAAACACACACAACACTCACAAAGAATTTGCAAAATTTGCAATCATTTTCAGATGATGGGCTACTGGTAACCTGAACTCTGTCTCAAACATCCCATCCAACCACTGCTTCTTAGTGCTGCTGCTTACTGGGTTCAATTACTTCTGAAGTTTTCTGTTCCTTGTAATTCATGTTTATGGTTTGGAAAGCAGTCATAAAACACAGGTCTGAAGGTAGACTTAGCCAAATATCAGTATTTAAAATGCAAAAATTTCCAATCAGAAAGAAGCAATCATAAGCAAATTCATAAGTAACAGTTCAAATGTAACCAAAGGGGTTAAAGATTTATATTGATATGCAATTATATAAATCTCCTCATATGATTATTCCAAATTATATTTATACCCATTTCTGAATCAGACTGTTTCATCAGTAGTTTTTTCACTAAAACTATTTGCAACAGTTTGGGGTTTTTAAATTATTATTATTATTATTTTTTATAAGTTACAACTGTTGAAGGTCTATGCTAAAAATTGTAACTCCAGTGTAATTGTTTTTGAGGATGACAGATATGGGAATAGATTTTGGGATCTGCCTCTTGAAACACGATTGTGAAATGCCAAATAGAACTACGCAGATTAAGAGAAGAAGGAAGGATTTTGGAACAGTAGTTTGGCATTCAGATGGCTTGCATAAACTAAAAACAGAATGTGGAGTAATGTTAAATTTTTATACATGTGTTAGTCATTGCATCTCGATTTAATTACAATATTTTGAACTGCTACATGAGCACTGTCCAGGAGGGTTGAAAATCTGGCTGCCTAGCAGCTATATTACAGATTTAATTAACGCACGTTGAGAACTGCTGCAAATCAGCTGTGCAACCATTCCCTTGCTATTGATGATGACAACCTTATGGAGGCCAAGCTGCAAATCCTCCTCACAGGCTGCAGTGCAGTTACCATTATCCTATTGATCAACTTTGTCTCAGATGTTATCTGGCAAAAACGTGGTAATCAGGATGACAGGCTTAAAAGATGTAAGCTATTCACAGAGCTAGTGAAGAAAACGAAGCTAAAGGCATTTAGTGTCACTGAGTACATTTTTTGAAAGAAAATACAAGCTTTTGTATAAAGCAGAGTGCCAGAGACAAAATGTGGCCAATCATAAAATCTCAGTGAAAGAGCTGAGTTTAAAGGAAAGTGCAGTAGCAAATAAATACTGAAAACAAGCATCCAGGAAAATTGAGCACTTGTAGAGACAGCAAGAACAGATGTGTACTCCTTCTGGTCTCTGTATGGCAGTGGCAGCCTTTTACACTTTTATTGCACGTTGTTAATGATATCACAAAAGTTGAGGCACAGAAAAAAAGTACAAAACAAAAAGGAATTGTTACTAAACAGTGTTAAGGCAATGAAAAAATGCTAAGAAATGGTGCTTAGGGAAAAACATCATAGTGAATTGCCATTCAAGGGAGATGCAAAAATATTTTGACCTTAAAAAGTTTCAGTTCGGCTCTGCTCATATTCATAAATATTCCCATGGCTGAACAGTTCAGAGGCAGAACTGCTCCCTTAGGGTAATATGCTGTCCTTGAGGTAGAGTTTCATCAGCATGGAAGAATTGAGTTAATAATAATGCCACACTGGGGAAAACACATACTTTGATTCATGTTTTTTTAACAATTGTTAGATATTTGAGAAAGACCTAGCAGTTGCTGAAACAAAACGCAACCACTGGCACAGGGAGAATTTGCAAGTGTGCTGCAATTAATTTAGAAGTTGTAGGAAGGGGTAACTCTAATTAACAGCTCTGGAGGAGGTGAGATGAATTATTTGTGGAGCATTTGCAGAAATCAGCAATTAAATACAAACAAATGAGTCTAAGAAAACATGTAGTTTAGCAAAAAATGATGAAACAGGAGCTTAAATAGGGTATAACTGGTTTGCAGAATACTGACTAGAAAGAGCTTTGATAGTTACTACAGATAATTCCCCAAGGCCCTTAGCAAATTGTATAGCTGAGAAAAAGGATTAATATAGAGACTACTAATGCTCGTCTCTATAGAAAAAAAAAAAAAAAAAAAATTGAGTTTAAATGAGAGTGCTGTAATTTCCTAACTGTTATGCAGTAAAATATTGTGACATGCCCAGCCTTCAAAGTAAGCCAATTCCATGAGTCCAGTGGGCCTAGTAAAAATAGTGTGTTATGATAAAATCACACCAGGCACACAATTTACAATTTACAATTTAAGGTTGAAAAGCCTAACAGCCAGTACTCCAGACCAAAGGTACTGTAACCTATATGTGAAGTTATATCAACAGTCTGGGAATATGAACTCTTTACTTATTTGTGAGAGTGTTATCTTCATTCACATCACTATTACCTTCCTATTATTATCTTCCACTGTTATCTCTGACATCTTTAGACATAGGCTTGCCAAGCGGGCTTTAAAATAAAGTTGCAAGGGGAGAGCAAACTCAATCCATCCCACTCCTACCAGTCTGATGGCAGTGCCAGAGCCTGGAGTGGTATGGCAGGGGAGCACCTGGAGAGAATTACAAAGGATTTCCAGCCGTTCCAGCCAGTAAGTCAGCTTTGTTGGGGGCCCACACCTAAATGCTTCTATGCAAATGAACAGAGCATGGGGAATAAACTGGAAGAGTTAGAGACCTGTGCTCACCTGCAGGGTTTTGATATTATTGCCCTCCCAGATGTGGTGAGATGGCTGCTATGACTGGAATGTTAGAATGGAAGGACACTGGCTCTTTGGGAAGGACAGGCAGGAGAGATGAAGCAACCATGCTGCCCTGTATGTCAACAGCCAGCTGGAGAGAATGGAGCTCTTCCTGGGCATGGATGAGAACCTGATAGAGAGCTTGTGGGTCAGGATTAAAGGGAAGGCAGGGAATAGTGATATTATAGAGGGGTCTTTTACAGGCTGCCCAGCCAGGAAGATTGAGAAGATGAAGCCTCTTTAGATCAAGCAGCCTCATCATCACAAGACCTTGTCCTCATGGGGTGTTCAACCACCCCAATATCTGTTGGAGGGACAGCACAGCAGGGCACAGGAAATCCAAGAAGATCCTGGAATGCATTGCTGACATCTTGCTTCTGATTGAGTAGCAGTGAGAAGAGGCTGGACCATGTTTTCACCACCAAGGACGGGCTGGTGGCAACTGTGAAACTCGAGGGCAGCTGGGGCTGCAGCGACAATGAAGTGGTGGAGATTGAGGTCCTTAGGGCAGTGAGGATTGTGCACAGCAAGATTGCTTCTCTGCTTCAGGAAAAGCAGAATTTGGCCTCTTTGGGGATCTTCTTGGTATACTAGTATCCAAATTAAAAAAAAAAAAAAAAAAAAAAAAAA
>VXBC01010282.1:1725188-1741177 GCA_013399945.1 Ploceus nigricollis | reverse complement strand
AAAAAAAAGAGAAAGAAATTACTGCTCGTTGAAGTTACAAATACCAAGAATTTCTTTGAGAAAGGAAGTCTATCTATCAGGACATATAACAGTGTCTGCAGAACTGAAAGCCTAGAGATTTCACTTAGTCTGAGCTATATTACACTTAAACACATAAAACTTATGTGCTGCTAGATCTGTCTATAAAAATTAATGTTAATGCTAACTAAAGTTTAACATAAACTTTTGATTAAATACTTGTCTTCTCAGTATTATTCTACTTTCATTTAATTGTCACTGCTTAAGGAAAGCAGCAAAATCTTTAGGTCAAAGCATTTCCTTTCATTTAAGAGTTTGCACTTCCTTTAAAAACCTCATTTCTCTGCTGGTGATTTTGGTGCAGCTGCTCCTGCTCAGTTTTCTTGACAACTCAGTGCTGTTGCTGGGACAGGCAAGAGATATCAAAGCTGTTTAAATTGTACTAGTTCACCTTCTTTTGAACCATGAAGAACCAATCACAATTGGAAATGGGATACCTGACTTCAGACACCAAAAAACACACCTGAAAATCAACATCACTGTGATAAGTTACAGCTTCAGAAAATTGGTAAAGGCATTGCAAAATGATTGCCTAATCAGCAGTATTGCCTGCCAAGCTTGAAAGAAACCCATTAGTCTGTTTTGTCTCTGCTCTGCTATAATTTACACAGCTCTGGTATCTTTCTCCTTTCTCAACAACCACATGGCTACAAGAATCATTATGAATATTACAACAGAATTAACTCACTTAAAATGCCTGCAGCAATTGTGACATTTACACTTAGAAGACTCATAAGACTTCCAAGCACTCTTGAATGTGTAATGGAAGCAGCAAGGTCAGCAGCACAAAAATCATTCCCATTTTCTACCACTGTCTGTGTGAGGTTTCATATTTACATGATTTTAGATGAGAGTACTTGTGTAAAATATGATTAAAAAGATACATTACAAAAGACTTAATTGATCTTAAATCAGCCATAACTGAGCATGATGTAGGGACATTTGCATTGATGTAAAGTAAATGAAGATAGACAATGGAAAGTCAATGTAAGCATGGATTGGACTTAAGACATATTTTTCCAGGTTTATGTTTATTTTTAGATTATTTTTTCAACTATTCTTCAACTGAAGGGGTTCTACACCTTTGGGTACATATATGTACCCAAAGGTGTACTCTCGTTCTCTGGTTCTTTCATACCTAGCCTTAGTTCGCCCAAATTAAACTTCAAGGCTATAAAGCCTGGATTTATTCACTATCCAAGCCAGTGGCTGCCCTCAGGGGAAGAAAAAAAAATCCATTACAACTAGAATAGAACAGAGCAGAATTTTTCAGCTGAAAGGGACTCAAGGAACATCCAGCCCAACTGCCTGACCACTTGTGGGGCTGACCAAAAGTTAAAGCATGTTATTAAGGTAATTTTATAAATGCCTCTTAAACACTGATAGGCTTAGGGCACCCACCACCTCTACAGGAAGCCTGTTCCAGTGTTTGACCAACCTCTTTATAGAGAAATGCTTCCTAATGTCCAGTCTAAACCTGCCCTGATGCAACCTTGGACCATTCCCATGTGTNGAGGAGAGGAGAGGAGAGGAAGACGGGACAGGACAGGACAGGACAGGACAGGACAGGACAGGACAGGACAGGGACACACTGCTACAGATACCAGGGAGAAATGCTCAGCACTTTCCTCTCCAATTCCCCTCCTCGGGAAACTGCAGACAGCAATCAGGTTACCCCTCAGCCTCTTTTTTCAAGGCTAGGCAGAATCCTCAGCCACTTCTCGTAACACATCCTTTCTAATCCACCTTTCTTGCTTTCTTGCCCTACTCTGGACACATCTGAGTACCTTAACACCCTTCTTAAATTGTGGTGTCCAGAACGTCACACAGGATTCAAGGTGAAGCTTCGTTAACACTGAATACAACAGGAAAATCATATCTGTTAATAAGCTGGGGATGCTGTTTGGTGCATCCCAGGATGTGATTTGCCCTCTCAGCTGCCAGGGACACACTTTTCATACTGAGCCTGTTGTTAATCAGCAGCTCCAGATCCCTTTCTGCAAGGCTGCTCTCCAGTCACTCCACTTCCAACTTATACTTGTTCCCAACATTACTGTTTTCCAGATGCAGAATTTGGCATGTTTTTTGTTGTATATCTTCTATATCTTCCTACAAAATGTAAACCTTTCTGGTTGGAAAAATTTTATTTTATTTCCAATATTTTCATAGCATAATATAGGGGAGTTTATTTGCTGTATTAAGCCATCTATACTACCCATTCTCACCAAGGTGTGTGAGGAAGAAGTCCCTAACACATGTAAGTGTAAGACACACTGAAGTCATGCCTGACACTTATACATCTTGCTGATGTACAAGTTGCAGACAAGGATATATTTACAATCTGGTTAGATTTGTCCCATTGGAAGGAATAAAGTAGTAAAGCAGGATTTTTTTTAAAATAGTGATGATAATGCAAATTACTATCCACTTTTTGTACATAGTTAACACAACAAATCAAGCAAAACCTTGAAATCCAAAAGCCTCATATGGCAATACTCACAGAAGGAGCCCAAAGTGATTAAGAAGATTTCTTCAAAACTCAAACCAAGTTTTAAAATATACCCTTGGGTACAGAAGAAGCAGAGTCAATTTCCCAGGCTAAATATCAAGATTGAAAATGTGAGATTTATCGCTTATCTCTGTCTAAAAGATGTACTCTCGAACACTTCCATCCAATCACATAAAAATGTGGATTACACTGTCAATTTCAATACTGCATGTTTAATACAACTGTAAAGATAGTAATCTCTGTGACAGCAGAGCTGAGGAACCCGTAGAGGATTTTAAGAGGCAACAATGCAGAGAAGATGATTATAGAAAGATGTCTGTGGGAAAGAAACTCAAAAGGAGATTTGTTTTATAAATTTGCACTTCCTACCTAATTGCAAAAGACATTCGGGAACAAATCTCTTCTGGGGGAAAGAATGTGACTTTAGCACAAATTTGACTTTGTTATCAATCCTGCTGGTAGACTTTTCTGTCCAGAAAAACTGTAAACAATTGTTTCTTAGATAGACTCTGTGTACCATTGAATCACAGAATGGTTTGTATTGGAAGGGACCCTAAGGATCATTTAGTTCCAAACCCCCTGCCATGGGCAGGGACACCTTTCAGGAGAACAAGACACTCAAAGCCTCATCCAAGTTACCCTTGAACTCTTTTTTGTACTTCTATTTTTAACTAGATGATCAAGTAATTAGAGTTTTACACAACATTATTGGTGTCACCAGTAAATCCCAGGGTAAAACTGTGCCATATTAATTATCTTTTAAAAGTTAGACATTGTTGCAAAATGTGCAAAAAAATCACAATTAAAAGCAATTAAGTAGTAAGACTAAAAGTAAATATGAATTTGTTATCCCAAAAACCATAACACATGAGGGTAAAGGGATCATTTGACAAATCTCATCACAGATTTAGGTAGAAAACAGAGTATGTGAAAGTATGTTAAGAACTTATGCAATCACTGATCAGTTATGTTCTCAGTATAGGTCAAAAATATTTTAAAACTTCATAATTAAATCATTCATTAGTGTAGAAAAGGTAATGAATAAATAAGAGAAGCATGGATTTGAATATTCTTTGTTATTTTGCATGATAAAATTGTGAGAGATCTGAAAATTCATCAGCTGCAACTATTTATTCTCAGTCTGACTGTTTCAAAATAGGAGGTGCAGCTTATCAAAAAGAACACTAAGTCTTAACTCAGAAAATTATTTCAGGCTTAAACGGTGACACAATAAAGACTGACAGGAACCTCCAGGCATTACTTCATGAAATGCTTATATTTAACTTTGTAAAAAGTTAAAAATAAAAACACTAGAATGGAAATTGCCCTTTAGACAAATGGTGTAGTACAAGTATATCCCAGGGCAAAATTTGCTGGATGATGCATGCATTATACAGAAACTCCCCGGCACCCTTGCAACCAGTGCCTATTTCAGTCCTCCTCTAGCATGGGTTGAAATACTGATAACCTTTTAAAATGGCCTTACATGAAGGCAAAAAAGGAATATCTAAGAGAAGCACAAGGGACATTGAACATCAATTGGACCATCAGGAACACATTGGCCATTAATATGAATATGAACTACTATAAAATCTTTTCCCCTTTATGCAACACAACGTATTTGAATATTATGTTGAAAAAATGTTATACATTAGTACATTTCTTATATACTAACATCTCTTCAGATGCTTATAAATGAACAGAGTAAACTACCTTAATTGTGCAGAATTTTCAGCATAGTCTCCCAGCATATTTCTGGTTAAAATGAATAAACATGCACTTTTATATTAATTTCATGGAAAGGATAGGAGAGATACCATTCTAAGAGATAATATATCATCAGTGAAATATCAGTCTTCTAGGAAAAATAATATAAGCATCAAAGACTCTAGGTAAAACAGAAGAAATCTTTCCACAGGCTAAGTAAGCATTACAAAGAAAATAATTCCTCCACAAAGTTGTTCTGTTAAAAAAATAGGTTTAATGTTTATATAGATTTGATTGGAAAACAAAAATAATCATTTACTGCTGAGGGAGATTTATGTTTTACTGTTAATAAACTGGTTGTTTGTCTCCAGCACAAGAAACCAAGAAGATAAAATGTCTTTTTTTTTTCCTTTCTTTTTTTTTTAAGCATCCCTTTAAACACTCTAATGTTATGTATGTATTATAAATACCAGGCATTTCCTCTCTTCTGCTGCTGTAAGCACTGTCTCCTATCTAGTAACTGAACTGCTAAAAGTGGCAAAACCCCTGAGCATCAGAGAGGTTTTTGCACTCTTCTGTCACAGAAGAAAGACAGTCCTTAAACCTCCAAGAATTTATTATTGTTACTTTTTAATAGATTTGCTTGTATAACCAGATTCAGAGATATAAGCAATGGCTTTTGCCTTATTAAGAATAAATATTTTTAATTCTATTTTTCCCCTGTCAATCTTGACTGGAAATCATTACTTTTGATGAGAAGTTGATGACAAATGCTATTATATCCTTCTGGTGTTATGGTCAAACTTGAGTTCTGCTTCAAAAGGAGAAATTTACTACTTTAAACAGTCATAAAGTATGGTCATAAAGAAACATAAAAAAAACCTTTCAGTTAGTTCCTCAGCTTCATTTAATAAAACTTGGGACATGATGACCAAATCACTTGGACAATGTTGACATCATTTTGCAAGATCATGCAGAATCCAAGAACTTAATAAAGTTTCATTTGAGTTCCCTTAGTACTTAAATTCTGTTTTTTTCAAATACCCAGAGGCATTTCAGTCCTGTGTGGGCTGGCTGCTCAACGGATTCTTTGCATTAAGGACTTTTCTGGATCCACAAATCACAAGTTTTCAATGGGATTCTCATGGGTGACAGCACTCTGAACTTTGCCTGTCAAAGCAAGATTTACCTAAACCCCTGTGGAGTGATTGAAAGAGCAGATGCTGCACCATTAAATACAGGTTGCAACCAAGAGCTGGAAGACTAAGGTGACTAAGGTTTACTCCCAGCTGTGTCTGAGACTTTCTAATCTGCTCCTCACACCTTCCAAAAGTGCCCTAAATCCTAGTTTAAAGACTTAAGGGAAAAGTAGAGACAGGCTTCTCTGCGCCGCTTCTACTGAAGCTCTTTCCCTCTGATTAGAATAACAGAAAATAGATCAAGGAAATGGGAGAACGTGTTTCTCAAGTCTATTGATGAGATCACTGTTGTGGTTTAGGAATGGTACTCCCCAGTTCAGTACCCCACCAAGACTCAAACCACATGCTGCTCTCACTCACTCCCTCTTCCCTTTCCCCTTCTTGCTGTGGCAGGAATGGGGAGCACAAGAGGCAAAGATCACGGGTTCAGACAAGAACGATTTACTGGAAACAGCAATGCAATTAGAAAACAACCAGTGACAGCCATAATATTAATAACTAAAGGAGTGAATTATTCACATGCAAAAATGCTCACAGCAGAATGTGCAACAATTAACAAATGTCACTTTTTCTTGACCGAAAGGAGACCCTGGTCCATGGAAGGGAGAGTCCCTTTCCCCCACACCTGGTAGTGACTGTGAGGTGGTACTGAAAAACCATCAGGTCCTAGCCATAGTCTCTCAGGTTACTGCAAAAAATTAACCCTGTCCTGGTCAGAACTAGGACGATCACTTAATAGAAACAGAAAAAACTGAAGTTGGTCTCTTCTTTTCAGGCTGTTTTCACTTAGCTATAAGAAATTATGTAGTTTTTTGGAATAAATATTGAAAGAATAAAGGAAGGCAAGAATCGTTGAATCTAGACCCCTTGTACTGCAGGAAGTGCAACATAATTACCAATGATAGAATCATAGAATGGCCTGGGGAGAGGGACACCTTTCACTAGACCCAGTTGCTCAGAGTTCCATGCAGCCTGATCTTGAACACTTCCAGGGATGGGTCATCCTCAGCTTCTCTGGATCCACTGCATCATCACACTCAGTAAAGAGGTTTTCCCTAATATCTAATCTAATCCTATTCTCTTTCAGTTTGAAGCCATTTGCCTTTGTCCTGCCACTAGATGCTCTTGTAAATAGTCACTCTCCATCTTCCTTGTAGGCTGTCTTCAGGTACTGGAAGGCTGCAATTAGGTCACCCCAAAGCCTTGTCTTCCCCAGGATGAACAAACACAATTCTCTCAGTCTTTTCTTCATAGGAGGGGGAGTCCTTCCCTCTGATCTTCTTAGTGGCCTCCTCTGGACTTGCTTCAACAAGTCCATGTCCTTCCTGTGCTGGGGACCCCAGAGCTGGACTCAGTACTCCAGGTGGGGTCTCACTGTCAGTCAAATTCCGAACCAAGTTTGGACAGTACAGTCATTAAACTTCTAGATTTCCCCTTGAAAGTCACTTCAAAAGAAAAAAGCAGCACCAGCTGGGCTGTGTGTCTGTAGGAGAAGAACAGAAAAGTTTGAATCAAAGCCATTTATTTCTTCTGATGTGGATAAATCATCTGATACCACCAAGCAGATCAGAAAAAATTCCATACTCACACTGCTGGTAGGAATCTATTCAGACTGCAATAAAAAGATTATAAATTTATGTGGTATATTCCTCTTCAATAAAATTTTGGACATTTCAGTCTCAGTGAATTATGAAGTCCAGGCAAAACCCAGTTATACTAAAGCAAAGTCCTCTTAATCAGATATACATTGGTACAAATAATTGCTCCCCATGTGGTACTAAACCGCAATACATTAACTCTTGTATTAGCATTTCAAGCAGTGTTTATGTATACAAAAATTTAGAAATAAAATATACTATCCTCAAGTAGGTAAAGATGAAAGAAAATCCTTTATTTACAATAGTATTTAAAAAACATGTGGAACTTCCATTTCCATATGGATTTCTTGAGATGCCTTGTGTCTTTTCGTGTAATATTCCACTCTGTTTCCAGTTATTTATTCATCAATGAATACATCCTATGTGTGTGGTCCTACCTAATGAATTGGTGGGAACCAAACTATTACTTTTCTATTTATTTAAAACTGAAGGAAACCTACCGTCTGGTTTGTCCTGTAAATTGATAATCTTAAATCCTTACATAGAAATTATTTAGGAATTTTATGTGGGAGGTGTGGATATAAGACAGGTGGTTAGCATTTAGCCAATGCACAGGATATGGATTGAAGTACTTACTCGCTAATCTGATTGAGAAAAAATGGTATTTGTCAGTCTAACAGCAATAGAAGCACACTTTTGGACAAGGAAGATAGCAATATTCACATGGTAAAGGATATAGTTTTTGTGTGCTTGCAAACTTTGCTTTCTGGTCTTCATTTATTTGGCAACTGATAGGGCTGTACACAACATGCACAGTTCTATAATTCTTTAGAAACCCCATATGAAGTTCATTCCAACTCCAAATGAGGCATTGATCACTTCAGCAGGAGGCAGATATGAGGAATACAGGTGTCTTGGCTAGCAATCTGCCCCCTCGGAATGCTAAACTAAGATACCATTCTTAGTGAACCTTAATAGCAGAAGCCATTAATTCCACAGAAGCAGGTTTTCCTCTGGGACCTGAAAACCTCTAACTAAAAAGAGAACCTTGCCACATAGCATACAGAGTGACTGTTTTATAGACCCCCGACAATTAAGGGAAAAAGGTAGATAATACTAATTATGTCTCATACTGAAAATAAACTTTTCAGAGAGCAAAGTAATAACAGAGCATCAGCTGCATTTTGTCACACCCAAGGGTGATTCAAAAATCAAAAATGGAGATTAATTAGACCAAATTTTTGTGTAAAAGTAATGAAAATAAATAAGGAGCTGACTAAGAACACCTAATCACAGGGTAAATTTAACTACTTTTTACACATGCTTTTACTGTACTTTTACTTTAGCGCATGAACAAGATGTAGCAGCTAACATATGAGTTTCAAACTTTTATTTTGAAATATGCATAATACATTCTCTTATCCTTGGTTCCTGGTCTGTTTTCCACCACATTATGATTTTTCTGCTCAGATTTGTTTGAAGAACAAGAAATGTGTGGCAGAAAATTTTCTGTAAGGTTTACCCTTGGACAGAAGAAGTCTTTGCACAAAAAATATCTGTGAACTGAATCAACAGAAAATTCTCTTGTGCACTTGAAACTGAATTTTGCATATTTGATACAAAAAGAAGAGGGAATGCTAATGTTCTAGACCAAAGTCTGGTCATCATAAATTTCACATAAGAATCTGCAAATAAGACTTCCTGTTCTTATGTTTTAAGAAAGAATGTGTTCACTAAGGATCTGAACTGGTAACACAAGGGCTGGATAAGCAAATTTGCTTCCTTTAAACAACTTCAGATTAATCCTGGCATAACTTTAGTGGGGGAAAAGATTGCTATGTACTCTGCCACTTAATATTTGCTCCACTTTTATGTTAAAGCAAAAGCATTTATAAAATGGCTATTTAATGCTCAAATAATTTAATTCATTTGTATCCATTAAATTTTATAAGGACAGAGATACAATTATATTATAAAATATTTAATTGCAATCCTTTTCACTTTAGAATTTAATGTTTGAAGACTTGGATGGAAAAATTAACTACTGTGCCCTTTTTACCATATTTTCACCATTTTGACACAAATACTGAAAAGTTTCTCACAGATTTCTAATTAGAAAGCCCCAAGTACTGAGCATGAATGATTCTGAAGAAACATAAAAGGTTTTCCATATAATTGGTATTCCTTCAGAAACACGCCCTGACTTTCAGTATATCTGCAGATATCCATAAATACATATTTACAAAAAAAATTGATATTACCATTAAACCCAAACGCTGCTTCAAAATTATCCATTTGGCTGATAATTTGCCTCAAATGCATTCATAATCAGGACTGCATCAATGACTGCTGGTATAATGGACAAAAATAGACCTGTGTAAGCCAAATTGACTGCCATCATCACTTATTGAACGTAATTATTCTTATTTTTTTTCCTAATTATACTCTAGTGAAATAAGAATTAAGCATTATTGTCACTGAGATATTGCATGGAAATCTTAATGAAGTGGATCCTTGATGTATTTTAAATTTTTATTTAAGTACATTAAAAAAAAGAACAACCACTTATTCTGAAAAGTTAAATAATTTAAATGCCAATATGATAGCTATCTACACTGAACATCAGACATTAACACTTCCCCAACATGAGAAGCAGCAGCTTACAAATCTCTTTGCAACTGAAATCACAGACATTCCTCCATTTTATGATCGCAAGGCTCTCATTTGCAAGAGCAAGAGGTGGCAACTAAGAAAAGATGTCAGCATGTGCATCTTTATTTTGACCTTGGGTGCTGGGTGTTTTTGTCAGATACAAGGTACCAGGCCACCTTGATCAGGCATATCACGTCTTGGGAAACCCCACAGCAATTCATACAATTGTTTCTGCCTTAACCAGCACAAGATCCCTTTGTTGTATTATTCAAATTATAAATAAAGACAGTGTCGGTGACATTCTATAGTAAGTCTCAAAACAGTGAAAATGGGCCTTTCTGAACTGAGACAGAAAACTATTTTAAAATCTCACTGATGAACAAACTATTCCTGTTACAAAGAAGTTAATCTTGGTCTAAATTCTTCACTTCTGGTAATACTTGGGAATGCCAAAAAGCATTGTTATTCTCAAAATGTTGACTTAATAAATATAATTTGTCATAAAATTAGATCAGAGTAGTTAGTGGCTTGGTTTTATTTTTTCTAGTATATTTTAAAATAAAAATTAACATAGTGGCAGTCTGTCATTAATCTTTTGTTCTGGCTAAGCTCCTCTGCAGAAGTAATAGACAATGGCTATGAAGTTTTATTCTTCAAACTTTTCATGCAGTGACAAATGGCTAATATATCACAGTTATATTTTAATTTATAAATAGCTTATATATCTATTATCTTATTGCACTGCGAGGGGGTTACATCTTTGCTGCTATTTACTTTCTAAATTAAAATCAAAGTATTTCACATCAGGCCTCTCCCACATGAAATGGAGAGTGCTCTGCTCCAAGGATCAGCATGTACATTACAAGAAATACCAGTGTATAGAAAAGATAACATTTTCTTAAAGTTCTCTTTGCTTTCCACTATCCAATATTCACTTAATGAGGTTAGGTTACTTGTCGGGGTAAAAACAATCAACGTAATAATAGTGATTAAGATGTTATGACATTAATAATAGTTCCTCCAAATGTAGCTGTATGAAGTTTTACTTTACATTCTTCTGAAGATTTTTGGGATTAGAAACTTGTGGCAATGAACATTAGACACAAGAGTAAATTTAACTTTGCAAACATTTTTTCTTTTAAATTGTGTTATAAATATTTTCACTTTCAGTGCACGTAATAGCTAAGGGTTACAACTATTAAAATAATTTGATTGCATTTTTATTTTTATGGTTTTCTTTTTTCTTTCATTGCATGTCCTCAAGTGCAACAGAGCCTGGAAAAATCATCTTACAAACCTTAAGCAGTTCTACCAGTGGCTTGAGAACACACATAGGTTTAACTGTCCATGTGAATAGCACAGTTATCTCTAACAGGACAATGAAAGCCCTTACATATACACATGGAGATATGTATTTTCAGAGGTGAAGGCCAATTAAAGGAAGATCAAATAAACTGTGATGTACAATGTCTGGAGGTCACAACCCATGTGAACAGTTCACAAACAAGCTGATCCATGCATAGGCTCATTTTTCAAAAAATTCATTTTAAGAAATTCATTTTAGAAATTATATCCCTAATTCTTAGTTCAGAGCAAGCACTATATATTCATGGAAAAGGTAAAAGGCAAGAATGGTCTTCCTAGGGCGTTAATCTTTATAGGATTCTGTGCTGGTTATTAAGGCAGAACATATTTTTTCAAACAGCCTGTTATACAGTGCATGCATAATGCCAGAGATTATAGGCAGAGTCAAAGATTAAAGAATGTACTAACACAGTTTCACTATACTGAATGTCAAAATATTAGCAGCAAAAATAAACAGCTGGGGAAGAAGGAATGCCAAAGCTATAAAGCCCAAAGTGGCAAGCACTAGATTTAGAGATTAAGCTTTTAAAAAAGAGATGGCAATAAAATGTATCATTACTACTCAGCTGTGTTAACAGTTGTCATCTGTCCTCTGTTCAGAAGCTGGACTGGTCTCAGAGTCCCAGAAAAAATGAGAAATTTATGGTGAGGTCCTGAACCACATGGGTTTGTGAATAATACCATTCACTCCAAACTCTTCATAGAATCATTATCACAATTCCCATGCGGGACTCATAACAAAGAAACTCTACTGGGTGTCTCCTGAGGGTTTGTGGAAAAAGTGAGCCTACCTGGAGTCAGGACCTTTCATAATGGCAAGACTTTCTCATTAACTGCAGTTGTGTTTGTTGAAGTAATGCGTTATTTCAGACAGGAGTTACAATTTCTAACAAAAATGTACTAATATCACCCGACTTGTGTTCCTGATATGATTTTTATAAGGATCCAAGAAGGACTGGAAGGCAAAAGGCAAGTTAAAAAATTTTAGTTGTTTTCTCAATTCACTGGGGGACTTGGTTGAATTTTTATGTCCTTCCCAAAATTCTCTGAAGCAAAGCTACACTGAACCCAAGAGAAATGCACATGGTGTAAGGCCCCAGTCAATTCACTAAGAGGGTTTTGAAAGGGGCTACGGTGGTTCTTATACTCTGGGTAAAAGTGCAGTGGAGAAATACCAACCAAGTATTCTCAGGAGGTCAAAACAAGACAAAAGTTTACTGCCAAACTGTAGAGAAATCAGGGAATTTTGGCAAAAGATTTAGTAAAGCATCCAATCAACACGAAACACTTACCTCAGCACGAATTTGGCCTGCTCAACTTAGCAAGCTTTAAACCTGTTTGATGTTAAGTTACTCAAAATGTTCCAAGAGGGAATTAGAAGAGAGAAAGACAGGTAGACAGAAAAGATACAGAAAAGCACACATACAGCTACCAGCTCCTGGGTTCCAGCAGTGTTCAGATAGCAACTCCAAGAGGAAGGTAGGGTCAGGACATGTAGTGTCCCCATGCTCGGCCTTAAATTCCCCTTGGCCCTCATGGGCATCTCTCCTAGGAGGGAATTCCCATCACTTGGCCACTCAGGAGCTGGGTTAGGCGAGAGTGGAGCACTGCCTCTGGGCAAGGCCCGACCTGCCCCCTCTCCCACACCCCAAAATGTCTTGAGACATTGAGTCTTCCAAACTCTGACACATGGTTTATCACCAGGTTATATGTATGCACATTACTAACTATCAAGAATATTTTAAAGACATTGAAAAAAAACATCTATTTCTTTTGTACAATTTATGCTCTCTTTTGTACAAGAGAGCATAAATTCCGTATCATGGAAACCACTGCAAAATAGACTTTTCTTCAAGGAAAGAGAATAGAAGATTAACAATAAACACCATTTCTGGTGTCCCTTCTCCAATTAATTTCCAGTTTGAGTGTTGACCTTTCCGAAGTTTTTCTCTGTAAGCATTACGGTTTTGCAACCATTATTTTTCAGCCTGGACTATGTATAATTACTTTTACAACTGAAAAATTAATTTCAAGTAATATTTGTTTCTTTGCCTGTTTTTTGCATCATGAATAGTTTAAAATCAGATCCTCCCTTTTTTCCTTTTACTTTGCTTTTGTAGTTCGTTAGTATTAGCTGAAGAGCTGCATAAATAATTTCAGACTATGGTTTATAATTAAATTATTTATTCTGACTGTTGTTTAACTGTTCTATATTCCTTTTTGCAATTTCTATAGTTTGGTTGTTAACCTAAGTGAGATAGCTTATGAGTAAATGAACATTTTTAAATAGGAGAATGATGAAAACCAAAGTCAAATAATGCACCAGTGGGATGACTTTTCATGCTAAATTTTATGAAACGTTTTGATTTTCTATTTCTTCATGAATTCCCAGTAGCCGTACAAAGGCTTCAAAACAAACAAGTAAGTAACACTCCCTGCACATCAGGGAACAAAATTCCATGGGTTTTTTTTTGTCTTTTCAAAGCATGAAAGCAATTCTGTGGAAACTTAACCTATAGTCAGATTTGTTATATATGTATATGTAAAATGTTGACATTTTACTTATAGAATAAGACCACAAAAATGTCTAGTGTTTCTTTCATGCTAGATATATTAGTAATAAACAACACAAAGATATTATAAAAGGTTTTATAATGCTAAAAATATTTCCCAAGCTAAATCAAATGTTCTTAAAGAAAAGGTTAGATAAAACCAATCATAGTTTACAGAATTCAATATTATATATCAGTTAGCATAGACTTCTTTATGGATATTAGTCTGTTAGCCCTTCCACACATATTTCTATATATGTTCCTATGAATAACCAACATAATGTCACTTACCTTTTATCATCATTGGACAAAAAAATGAAATAAAACTATTTAATCTAAAGTCAACACTATTCAACTACTTCTATTTTCTTAAGTCTGTGTGTTTTAGGGCTTTTTATTTAATTTTTTATGTATTTATTTTTTATACAGACATGAATTTGCCGAAAAACCCCAAAATTCTATAAACTAGACGTAAAATATGGATTTGAACCAAGCCTCATCTAAATGTCAGACAAACCCAGGACAATCTCACAGCCAGTCATGGTATATATGAGGAGCTCAGCAATACCTACAGGTGTTATTGGACAGTCCTGAGAGGGGCAGTAATCACATGGCAGATCTGACTTCTGATTTTGCAGTGCATATCTGTTTCTTATTGACAGCACAATAGTGATTGATTCACACCTACTTCATTCTATCCCACATACTTGGAGACATTTTAATCTTATCTATCCAAATAGTTAAAGTGTGCCTATGTGACTCAGGCAGAAATGTCACAAGTCTCCTGTTTTATAAACAGGATCTCTCAGAACCTCAAAGTGCACAGATCTTGTTCTTTGACATTTTTATGAGGAAGAGAGATGTCTGCCCTTCAAAGAGAAACCCTTGCTATGATTGTTAGGGTAACCTTATCAGCCTGATGATACATTTAAGCACAGATTCATAACATTGTCCACACTTGAGCTGCTTTACTTGTTTCTGATGGAGTGAGTTTCTGTACAGGATACCTCCCTTGTGTTTACATTTCTGAGTTCCATTGAGCATGACTTTGAAAGCTTATATTACATTTTTCCTTTCTGAAATCCAAAGGATGAACATATTATAGAACAAAGATTTATTTTAAGCTTTTCCACTTTGTTATTTAGTGCACTGTTATCTTTCAGCAGCACATTACAGTAAACATTTTTTATCTGCTTAGCTAAATTTCTACCTCCATACTGTTAATTATGTTTCATGTTTAATCAGCTGTGTTTCCTTCCCACCAATACATTGGTTTAGTGGATTTGTTTAGGCATTAGCTTATTTAGCATTCCATCATGTATGACACCCACAGAGCAGAACCTTGAAGATTCTCTAAAATAATGTTAACATGTTCTATGAGGGCTCTTAAGAGTTCTTGAGTTGACTCTGAAACTATGGGTTTTTTCTCCGGAAGGGGAAGTGCATTTTTTTTTCCTCTCTATTCCATCCAAATTAATTCAAATGCTCTGCAGAGGGATCTAGACAGGCTGGAAGAGCCAAGGCCAGTCATGTGAGGTTCAACAAGGCCAAGTGCTGAGTCCTGCACTTGAGTCAAAACAACCCCTGCAGGGTGAAGAAAAGTGGCTGGAAAGCTGCTCGTCAGAAAAGGACTTGGGGGTGCTGGTCAACAGCAGCTGAACATGAGCCAGGGTATGTTCAGGTGGCCAAGAAGGCCAGTGTTTATCCTGGAGAAAAGGATGCTCAGGGAAGCCCTTATCACTCTCTAAAACTGCCTGAAAGGAGATTGTAACCAGATGGGGGTCAGTCTCTTCTCTCAAATGAAAAGTGATAGGACAAGAGTAAATGGCCTCAAGTTGTGCCAGGGTAGATTCAATATTAGGAAAAATTTCTTCATGGGAAGGGCTGTCAGGCATTGGAACAGGCTGACCAGGTGAGTGGTTGAGTCATCATCCCCAGAGGTATTTACAAGACCTGCAGATGTGGCATTTGAGGACATAGTTTGAGACTTGAGACAAGTCCAAGTTGTGGACTTGGCAGTGCTGGGTTAATTTTTTGGACTCAATGACCTTACAGGTCTTTTTTAAAAAATTCTATGATTTTGTGATTCTATTTGTCAAACTTCTGCAGAAAACTTTTCATAGTTTGGAAATTAAGATTGATTTAAGTTGTTCTACACTTTGTGTTTGACTTTTAGGTGTTAGAATAATCTTGTATTCTTCTTAAGCTTATTTCTAAGAAGAAGACCGACTTAAGAGTAGGTAAAACAGCAGGTAAGCAGCAACAGCAGAAAAGGTAAAGCAGCAATTGAAAGCCTATTCAGACCTTTTCTTGTCATTAGGGAAAAAAA